>LBNU01038664.1:28354-40372 GCA_014162995.1 Artemisia annua
TTTTTTAGTGGTACGGTTTTGTGCTAGTCATATAATTTCCTATCCATGAGACGCTCATTAAGATCAAGGTTTCACTTCTAAATTTTGTAAAAAATTTTAAATTGGCGCTAAAATTGCCCTAACAAACATTTCTCTTGGTTTTATTACAAATTTACTATCAAACAAAGCAAAACATCAAGCGTAAGTGTATTCTCAACGGTGCCTTCATTTATCCCCCTTACACTTAAACCGAATATTGTCCCCAATGTTCAAATAGAAGATGTAAAAGTAAATAAGATGAAAGAATGAAATCAAATACTCCCCTAAATCGTTTGATGTGGATAGTGAAGTAACATGGTTAGATCTTCTTCCAAGAAAGACGAGCGTTCAAAGCTTCCCTGCCAAAATAATAAACGTCTTCTTGTCCAGAATAACCTGTTAACCTAAAAAACAAACAAGAAAAACCAAAGCATCAAACAGAACAAAGACAACTCACAACTAGATGTAATTCCAGACTTAGAAATAAAAACAAAACAATTAAAGATATAATGCTTGTTGAATGAATGTTTTGCAGATTCCTGGAGTTTATAAGTTAAAGATTTAATAAAAACTTCTTATGATTCCGGTTGAAAAACAAAACTTTCAAAAATTTTAGAAAATTATACCTGACGCCGTCATGTTGTAGGGCCTAACGCCGTCAGAATTGATCTGACAGATTTTTCATGTTAAGTTTCCGGAAAATTTCTGGAAAAACTCAATTCTTACTTCCTGGAAATCCTGCAAAATATCATTATGACTCGATACAAGCATTTGACTCAAACAATTACTAATATGTATGTCAATTTAATATTGTTATGATTCATGTTCATTTGTTCTTATAAACCGATTTAGATTTCCCTTACACTTATCTTTTGCAAAATACCTTTATATGTAGTTAAGACGAAGTTAAAAACAAAATAAAGCATTTTCACAATTTAGTTTGAAGCATGAATCAATAACAATAAAAATAAAACATACATACGGAAGCAAATAAAATCAAACAAACAAACAAATAAACACACAAAGCTTGGGTTGCCTCCCAAGAAGCGCTTTTCTTTATTAACGAGTCTTGTAGCTAGACTCAAAGTCACGGGCTCTATTATGTGACTCCATCATTGGTCACATCCTCTAGGTCATCCTCGGGCTTAGTCTTATATTCCGGACCTAGTTGCAAGCATTCTTTGTAGAACCCAAATATCCTACTCATGACATAGTCTACTCCTCTACTTCTATCCTTGTCATTCCTATAGTAGACCGCTTGCTTGTGCTCCTTCTCGATGTTTGACAAGAGTCGGTATTGCTCTATCTTATAAGGCATTTGGTAAGCTATATCATCGGTCTCGTCCCTGAATCTAACTATCCCTAGAGATGGGTCATAATTCATTTTAGAGGCCTCAACAAACGGCTTTCCAAAAACTACTTGAGTTAAGCATGTGTCAACTACCGGACGAATATCCTCAACGATCACGAAGTCGGTGACGTAGGTGAAATTCCCTATATAGACATGTAGTCCCCTAACTCTACCTACAAAATTGCTTATCCACCCCGTGCTAGGAAATGTTCTAAGTCCCAGTTGCTTTTTCATTATTAGATTGTAGTGGGCTCTAGTCATGACGTTTATTGGGGACTTAAGATCTATGTAAGCCTTCCAAACATGCAAGTGACCTATATTGCATGGTATGTTGATGTTGGAAGGGTCACCGGTTTTGATGATTGGGTTACCTAGGAAGTATGGTGTCTCGGGGTCATCGAATAGATCCTTATGGTATGCACGTTCTTCCTTAGTGGGCAACCTATTGAAGTAGTCCTCTTCGTCATCTACTTCTTCTACTCCACTTATCTTAGCTTCCTTATCAACCTCAACTTCCTTAACCTCATCCTCATTTGTCTTAACTTCCTCCTTATGTTCACTATCTATTTCATTCTTAGGGATTGGCTTAATAGTGACAACATTAACGAAGTGGACTTGTTTGGATGAAGAAGGGTCCTTGACTTGGGGTCCGCTATTTGTGTTCCTAGCGTCCTTATGTGGAGGTGATAGCACTTGGTTGTTGAGGGCCTTCAACAAGTTGTCAATCTTATTGGTCATCTCTACTTGTTGTTGATTAAATTCGGATGTGAATTTAGCTATACGAGCTTCTTGAGATGCCATAAAATTCGACATCAATCCTTCAAAGTTGTTGGTACTACCATAGTTGTTGGAAGGATTGTTGTTGAAGGTACGGTTTGAGGAATTACCGTTGGGTTGAAACCGGTTAGGTGGGTTGGAAGAATTGTTTTGGGGTGCGTTTTGGTTTGACTTCCACCTAAGGTTGGGGTGATTTTTCCATGAGGGGTTGTATGAATCTCCATAAGGGTTTGGCTCGGGTTTGAAAGTGTACCACTTATCTCCCGCTCCGTCGGTACGCGTGGATGCGTAGTCCGCAAAAGCTTGTTCGGGGAGTTCCATGCAATCACGAGTGTCGTGGGGACCACTACATAATTCGCACGAAGAAGTGATTTTGTTCACTTGGCTTGAAGGTTTAGGAGCTTCGTAGGATTTCATGAGAAACTTGACTTGGTCTTCAAGTTCTATGATCCTACGGTCGGAAGTGCTTGAATTATTCGAAGGCAAAGATATTGCCTTGACCGTTTTATTCAAATCACGGGGATCATTCCAACTTTCGTTGTCATATAGAGCAAGATCTTCTAGGAGATCCCATGATTGTTCCGCACTTAGATCACGTAGCTTGCCACCGGCCGCTTGGTCAATGGTTTGCCTCGTGTGGAGATTGATGTGGTCATAGAAGATTTGGACTTGGAGCCAAAGGTCTATGCCATGATGAGGGACTTTTTGGAGTAAGTCCTTGAATCGAGTCCATGCCTCGTAGAGGGTTTCGCCTTGGCGTTGTTGGAACGCCAAGATATCATTCCTTAGCTTGGTAGTTCTCCCCGGTGGGAAAAATTGAGCAAGGAAACGAGTTGTGAGATCGTCCCAAGAGGTGATGGATCCTGCGGGAAGTCGCTCAAGCCATTGACTAGCTTGGTCCCGTAGAGAGAATTGGAAGAGACGCAATCGGGTCGTCTCTCGAGTTGCAACATCAAGGTCTATGGAATCTACGATTTTGAGGAAATCCTTGAGATGTTGGTTTGGATCTTCGGAACGAAGTCCATGGAATGCGCATCCGCTTTGCACCAACCGGATGGTGTCGGATCGCAAGGGAGTGACATTGGCTCCTTGAGTGAGCTCAATGGTGTTTCGATAGCCAAGGTGGCTAGGTCGGGAATACTCTCCTAAGGTGCGGGGTCTAGGAGGTTGGTTTGGTTGTGGTGGGTGGTTTGGTTGAATTGGGTTGTTGGGATCAAGGATGTTACCACCTTCCATGATGGCGGATGGTAAAGATTACGAACAAAAACACGAAGAAAAAGATAGACTAAAGAAATCCTAGAAAAAGAAAATAAAAATCTCACTAGAAAGGAATCTAGTGAGTAGACCTAAAGAAATAAAAATTCTACCTAAACAATAACTATTCCCCGGCAGCGGCGCCAAAAACTTGATGCGTGGTTTTGTGACCTTACAACAGGTTTTACCTCTCGAGGGATCTCAAGAGGCTTACAACCCCACCAGGCAGTGTACCTGACCGATGTAGTATAGGATAGTGGTAAGTACGGGGGATTGATCGTTCTCTCACAGGGAATAGTGTTCGTTAGGATAGAAAAGCTACTCTAATAGGTCTAAAGGTGGAAGGAAGATTCTTTTTGTATTTTTATATTTTTTAGAAAGCAAGTAAAATCTCGGTTTTTAGAGGAAGGGCGGAATTAGTTGCTAGTCAACTAACCCAAGTTTACTACTTATGCAAATTAAAATAAAATAAATATCTAAACTATTGTGGTTGTGAAAACAATATGGAGAAAATTGTGTTTACTTAGATTTCATTACTCCCTAACTATCTTTTACCGGTTAATTGATATGTGTGTTACTTGTGTGGATGAAGGGTGTATTCCTAATAACTCATGGAGTGGCATACATATCTCTCCAATTCTATGAGCTCTTATCTCGCCCTATGCCATGCATGGCACAACCATAGGGGTTGTAAACAGTGGCTCATGCGTTAAATACTACCTTAATAGCCTAGTATGCGTCGACTACATGTTTCCCAAGACGTTCAAGCACGTTACCATAAAGGAGGTTGGCCAGTTTTCTTGAGCCTAACATCAATGAAACAATCATCCCAACAAACAACAACACACACCAATCGACCAATAATTAATAGTTAGGTTTCATTAGATCTAAGCAAACACTAGAGAATTTAGCTACTCATGTTAATTGAAAGACAAGCAAGATAGATAGGCAACCAACACATAGACATATTGATTGAATTAAAGTGAAGACTTATCTTTAATTAAGCACTAGGATTCCAAGGGTTGGAAACCCTAAAAGTCACAGAAAATTCGTCTTTAGGGTTTGCCCTAAAAGTTCTCCACAAAGTTCCACACCTAAAGAATGAAAATTAGAAAACTATATATAGATTTTACACTCTGACGGCGTCAGGTTATAAGGGCTGACGCCGTCAGCTCGCCGCCATTAGGTTTCTCGGATGGCCTAGATCCACTTCTGACGCCGTCACCTTATAAATCCTTATGGGCCGTCACTCTTTAACTTTACTCCTGACGGCCTACTTTTCCTAACACCTGACAGCGTCAGGTGTTAAATCCAAAATTTCCTCTGGCCCGTCATTTGATAATTGGTTTCCACTCTTTTATCAAGGCTTTCTGACGGCGTCACCTTGTGACTTCTGACGCCTTCAGGTTGTAAATCTTCATCTTTTGAGACTTTGTCGTTTTCTTCACTTTTATGCTCCAAAAACGTCCGAATATGCATGTTTTCCAGAATTCCTCTCAAAAGTACCTAAAATGACAAAAGAACGATTTAGGGCAATATTTGATCACATTTATACGAATTAGGGCTTAAATGACCCCCTAAAAGCGTAACACTTTTCGTCTCATCAAGAACTCACATTCTTTTTGCGACTTCAAGTACAACAAAGGCCAGATGGAATTTTCATCAATCAAGACAAATATGTGGCTGAGATACTAAGCAAGTTTAAATTCATAGATGCAAAGTCATCTAGCACACCTGCGACAAGACTACACATCAACTTTTAAAGGAAAATAGTGGTGAAGCAGTTGATGTGCACATGTACAGATCTATGATTGGCTCTTTGATGTATCTTACATCATCTAGGCCAGACATTATGTTTGCAGTATGTGCTTGTGCAAGGTTTCAGGTCACTCCCAAGTTCTCTCACTTGACTGCTGTAAAGAAGATTTTCAAATATCTAAAAGCATTTCCTCATCTGGGATTATGGTACCCTAGAGAATATCCTCTAGAGTTGGTTACCTATTCTGATAGTGACTATGCTGGAGCAAGCTCGGATATAAAATCTACAACAGGTGGATGCCAATTTCTTGGATGTAGATTGGTGTCATGGCAGTGCAAGAAACAAACAATGGTCGCTAATTCATCAACTGAAGCAGAGTATGTGGCTGCTACAAGTTGCTGTGCTCAAGTTCTATCGCTTCAAAATCAACTTTTGGACTATGGGTACAACTTTATGAATACCATCATTTATATTGACAATAGTAGTACCATATGCATAATTAAGAATCCAGTTCAACACACAAAGACTAAACATATTGAAATTAGACATCATTTTATAAGAGATTGTTATGAGAAAAAGCTAATTCAAGTTGTCAAAATACATACTGATGATAACTATGCTGATTTATTAACAAAAGGACTTGATGTGGGTAGGTTTCAGTACTTGGTAATAGGTATTGGAATGCTTAATCCATAAAATTTTGGTGTCTAATGGTCTTTGGTGTTGAGGGGAGGTTTTTGGTACTAAAATTGTTGTATATGTTTGTATATGTCTGTATATGTTTGTATTTTGTTTGTCCACTAACTTTTATGCAGAGAATAAAGATAACAGTGGAAACAATAATGCAAGCAGTGGTAAATTGTGCTCTCACAGTGGAAAAAGGAAAACAGAGAAACTTCATTTATTCATCCATTAGAAAAAGTTTCATTACATAAAAGGAGAGTACAAACAACCATCATCAAAACACAAAACAAAAAAATCCTAAACAACCTACACCCTACACCAGCTACTCCATTGGCTTCTTGCCCTTGCCCTGGTAGTTGTGCTTGGCCTTTTGAGCACTTTTCCTTTTGCTCTCAAAGGTTGACTGCATCCTTGAACAGTCAAGACCAAGAATTTGTTTTGGAGGCTTTCGGAGTCTTGTAGGCTTCTCTGGAATTGAGATTTGCTTCATATTGGACAAAGCTGACCCTAGAGCCTGAGTCAGAGCCCTTGGCAACTCCTTGGAAAGGGTGTTAGACTCATCCTCATCTGAGGAGCTGGAGTAGAATTCAAGTGAAGGTGCATGTTTGGCAGTCTTTTTGGTTGGCTTCTTAGATGTAGAGCTTGAAGCACAGGGTGGAAAGTAACTTGCCCACCCTGATGCCTCTGAAGATGATTCAGAAGACATTAAAATCTCTGTGTCAGAAGAAGAATCAGAGGAGATGAATACAATATTTGGAAGATTGCTCATGGTGTTTTTAGGGATTTGGTAAAAGATAGAAAGTGTTTTGGTGAAGATTATGGTGATACGAGCCCCTTTATATAGGCAAANGTCTTTTTGGTTGGCTTCTTAGATGTAGAGCTTGAAGCACAGGGTGGAAAGTAACTTGCCCACCCTGATGCCTCTGAAGATGATTCAGAAGACATTAAAATCTCTGTGTCAGAAGAAGAATCAGAGGAGATGAATACAATATTTGGAAGATTGCTCATGGTGTTTTTAGGGATTTGGTAAAAGATAGAAAGTGTTTTGGTGAAGATTATGGTGATACGAGCCCCTTTATATAGGCAAAGTCAATCTCAAGGATTTATTAAAGGAGATATTTATTCTTACCTGTTTTGGTAGGTTGGGGAGTAAATGTAGATAATATCGAGTTGAATTTGGGAAGATATTTGTGAATAGTGGCTTGGTTAAAAAGTAACTTTGGTTAAAACAATTTGGTTATGAATATTCTTTGTATTATTCTAACATGTGCAGGTACATAACCAATTTTTGCTAGGAATTGATCATAAAAGGTGTGTAACTGAGACACACAACAAATGGTTATTGATTCACCATGTCTAATCCACATAAGAATCAACTAGTCCAGAGCAAACGGCTACTGGTAAAGACTTGACAAATCTGTTTATGGTTGATAGTTTACCAAAAACTATATGGGCATCAACTCACCATATTCCAAGTAATTAAGAGTTGGCTAGTCCATAGCAAACGGCTCATGGTAAAGACATATCAAATCCGTTGATAGCTGGTAGTTTGTTAAAAACTATGATAAGAGCAGTCAAATTTTCATATGTTTTATTTTACCACTGCTCTTGAAAATTTTTGTGAAAAGTTCCCACTTCTAGTTCACAGTTACCACTGCAAGTGTAATTTTTACCACTGTTGAACTAGCCATTACAACTGTTGTGTCAGTAACAAACTTTTAACTAGCCGTTGAAAGTAACTACTTTGTCCTTATTTATAGGGTAAATTTTTTTTAAGATTATCTACTTACCTAATTTCAATTTATTCTAAGATAAATCTTTTCCAAAGATAATCTTCCTTGCGTAAAATTCTCAAACCCTAACAGTATATATGTTTTTCTCTCAATTGGTGAGTTCTTCATTCAATTCATACTCACACAACTTTACTTTTCTCAAAAACTACTATGGCACAATTAACCTTTGCAGTTGAGCACGACCATGTGGCCTATTTGGAAAAGTCAAATGACAAGAGTGGCCTTGTTTTTCATCAGATTGTGGATTTTTCTCAACACTACCGATGTAAGGTATGCTTTACTTCTCAAACCCACAATCTATGTCTCTCAAATCAAGCAGTTTTGGACCTCTGTTGAGTCCATCACTATTGAAGATGGAGAGACATACATGAAACTGTGGATGCTCTTAGAGCCACAGTGGATGGGGTAACTATTGATGTTACTGAGTCATCCTTGAGGAGAATTCTCCAATTGGATGATCTCAATGGTATCATCACATTACCCATTCCAGAAATTCATGAACATCTTTCAACAATGGGGTATAATACAACTGACAAAAAGGTTACTTTCAAAAAGAGTGGTTTTTGTCCCCATTGGATATTTTTCATACATACTCTTTTGCATTGCCTAAGTCCTAAGAAAACATCTTACGAACAATTCAGTTCAATAATGGCTTACCCTTTGGTTTGCTTGGCTATAGATAGGATTTTTAATTGGTCAAAATATATTTTTACAAGTATGCAAGGCAATGTAAAGAGTCCTTATAAATTTTTGATGTATCCAAGGTTTGTGCAAGCAGTGCTAAATGAGTTTCCACTGCAACCCCATAAAAGAGTTTACAAAATCCGCTGTCTCAAGCCCAAAGTTTTTCAAAATATGGATAAGGTTAGAGATGGGGAAATTAAACCTCTTTTTCCTCAAATGCTTGCAAAGATTCCACAGGTACAGGGTGAAGGTACAGCAATCCCAGTTGTATCCCAAAACACGCCCACAATAACAGTTCCACCTATTAACTGCACTCCACCAGTTACTCACACATATGAGAGGAGGCAAAAACAGCCAACTCCTCCCATTACAACACAACATGTTCCTGATCTTTTTGGCTTAGGAACAATCAGTGGTGGTTCCAGGCTTCAACCTAGCCCAGCTAGGGTGGAGACTGAACCAATGCCGTATGATCCACTTCTCCCAATAGGTCACACAGTTGGAAGTGTTGAGGGTAGTGGGCAACCTATGGAATTGATGGAATTGTGTACCAAGTTGTCAAAGCAGGTTGAATCTCTGGAGAAAGATTTGGCACAAGTAAAGGAGCAGCATGCCAAGGATCTTAAAGATTTGCAAGATGAGATTCAGACTTTGAAGGAAGAATTGCAGGGGTTGAAACAGAAAAGGGGAACTGGAAAGATTGTGATCTCATCTCCATCCTCACCTCATGATGGTGACTCGGAAGACTTCAGTGAAGATTTGGGAAATTCTCCCAAACAGGGGAGGAAAACAGATTGTTGGGAATTCTGCTGAGTGTGAATTCCACTGATGGTTGCTGCTGAAGGGAATCTGCTGAAGAGCATATTCTGCTGATGAAGTATTGCTGCTGAAGACATAGTTCAGCATGTTTAGTTTCTGCGGACTTAATAAAACCGCGTATTATGTAATGTAGTTAGGATATGCATGAGTTATATTAGGAAAAGATAATGCATATCATTTAAAGTTTATAGATTATACGTTTCTTGAGAAATGGTTTAGGTTAGAGTTCCTTCTCTATAAAAGGAACACAAGTTTATGTTTGATGTAACGAACGAGTTTAAAAGTTTTCAATATATAATCCATAGAGGATTAAGTGTTCTTAGTATTTTATTGTTTATGCTTGTATTTGTTTTCCGCATTAGAGTACAAGCTTTGGAGATTCTCTATTAGAGTGTTTGTGATTACATAGACACTGCTAACGATCAACGAGAGCTACAAGATCTATTAAGGTTATATAGATTCAACAAGTGGTATCAGAGCATCGGGAGAGTCTCTTTGATACTAAGAAATTCATTCTTTAAACAACTCCTCAACAAAAATCCTGCTTCTTTGAGACTTTGTCGTTTTCATCACTTTTATGCTCCAAAAACGTCTGAATATGCATGTTTTCCAGAATTCCTCTCAAAAGTACCTAAAATGACAAAAGGAACGATTTAGGGCAATATTTGATCACATTTATACGAATTAGGGCTTAAATGACCCCCTAAAAGCGTAACACTTTTCGTCTCATCACTTATTAAAGCACACGGTAAGGTAACACAAAGTTAAAACTTAACTCACTGCCACGTCAGCGCCACATCAGCTTTTACCTTTTAACCTTAACTCTTGACTTTCCACCCCAGTAGCATAACTCACCTTAACTCACCTCAACCCCAATTATTTTCAATTTCAACCCCAAATTTTAACAAATACTTCATTTAAAAATAACATAAACATTTATAAAATACAAATTACATAAACATCTTAATTAATTAAACTACGATACTTAAACATAAAACATCTTAATTAAACTACAATTATTAAAAAGAAAACATCTTAATTAAACTACGATACTTAAACATAAACTACGATTTAAATAAACTACGATTCAAGAAAACGAATCATCCGACACATAGCCCTCGTGACTCGAATAGGAGGCACTCGAATCGTCCTCACTCGATGGCACACGGTCTATTCCCATTGCCCATCGCCATTCTGCTCGGCGGTTTCTCCGATCCTGTTTAGCTTTTGCTCGCTCCTCACGAGCTCTTGCCTCACTTTCTTCCTCTGCTTCAACACGTAACAATTCTTGCATATTTTGCTGAAACAGTTCTTCATCAGTCAACCCTCTCCAAATGGGTTGATCGGGTTGTTGTTGGACAACAGGTGGATTGACAACCGGTGGATTAGGCACCGGTTCATTATCCGGTGTGAATACCGGAAAGATGTTTTCCGGTGGAGTGTTCACCGGTGCATTCGGAATGTTGCTTGAACTTGGGAATTGCTGGAAAAAGTCATGGTGACTTGGGAAGTGCTGGGAGAAGTCACGGTGAGTTAGGAATTGTTGGGAGAAGTCAAGGTGAGTTGGGAATTGTTGGGAGAAGTCTTTGCGAGACAGTGTTTGAGAGAATTGTATACTTATTAGTATTAAATCTTTTACTACTTTGTATATTTTTAATAACTTTTAAACTTATAGTATATACAAAGAGTATCAAACACACTTCACTTTTAAACTTATAGTATATACAAAGAGTATCAAACACACTTCACTTTTAAACTTATAAAACACACTTCACACACTCATAATCCTCTCTTCCTCTCTCACACTCACAGTTACAACTCACTCGGTTACAATTGACCAAGTAAACGGACCTAGGGTTTTGATCCTTTATTCTCAGTTTTGTCTTAAATTTGTTAGAGACTTGTTACTTTATGTATTAGATTTATGTTGCGTTGTTTTTGCGAATAATTAGAGCAAAAGAGATATTAAAGTATGTTTGGATTAGCTTATTTTGTGTGGTTATCGGCTTATTGAGTTTTGGGAAAGTTAATAAGCTAACTGTTTGTTAGCTTATAAGCTTATCCACTTAAAATAACATAGGCATCCCCAAATCTCAAAACGCTGATAAGATGACAAATTAATATAATCCAAATATCCCCTTAGAGCTATTTATTCTTAGGCTTAGGTTGATTATCTGTTATAAGAATTGCATTGCATTTGTATTGATAGAATAAGGAAGAACATTCTGTGTTGTTTTTGCGAATAATTAGAGCAAAAGAGATATTAAGGTTTGCTTGGATTAGCTTATTTTATCTTAGGCTTAGGTTGACTATCTGTTATAAGAATTATGTTGCATTTGTATTGAGAGAATAAGGAAGAAAAGTGGCGGATGTGTGTGCGAATATTTAGGCTACAACAAGTATCAAAGATGGCAGAATTTTCAAGTTTTTTATGCCTTAGAAACCTTAATATGTACAGCCTACTAGTTGTTTGTCCGGTCTTTAGGTTCATGCAGTCATATATTGTGACGTATGTGGTCCATTAGGTACCAAGCTCGAAAACCTAGTGGGAGCCTTTTGATTCTCTAATTGGAGAAGACTCATTCCTTGTAATGAGGATTGAGAACTTGGTTTTTATACGTGTTATATCTGTTAGAAAATTCATATGTGTTCAACTCGTTATTATTGTATGTACAACTCACTAGCTGGTTATTATTATATGTTCAACTTGTCATTCATGCACGATTAGCTCTCTAATGTCGTAGAATCTACATAATTAATATGTATGTTCGTCACATCTAACGGAGAAATATAAATGATAATAAGAATCTGTTTTCTAATAACTTAAAGCTCAATATCAGGGCAGATCTATCTAACGTTGCAGATCGGTTCCCTTGCTT
>LBNU01038664.1:45337-59138 GCA_014162995.1 Artemisia annua
TAAAAGATAGTTAGGGAGTAATGAAATCTAAGTAAACACTATTCTCCACCACTGATTTTCTCTAAAACAAAAAAAAATACAAAAATATAAGTAGCTTAGAAGTAGATAACTTGGTTAGTTGACTAGCAACTAATTCCGCCCTATCCTCCAAAACCAGAGATTTTACTGCTTTCATAAAATATAAAAATACAAAAAGAATCTTCATCCACCCTTAGACCTAGATTAGAGTAGCCTTTAGCCTAATGAACACTATTCCCTGTGAGAGAACGATCAATCCCCCAGTACTTGCCACTACACTATACTACATCGGTCAGGTACACTGCCTGGTGGGGATTGCAAGCTTCTCGAGATCCCTCGAGAGGTAAATCGTAGTGCGTGTTGCAATCCACGCGCATCATGTACCATCATGCTTCTCACCTAATTCTTGATTTCTTTCTCAAAAAAATCTAAATTCTTATTTCATCTATCAACCAAGTAACATCAAAAAAAGGCGTTGGATCTCTTTATTAATCAGGTCATAACAGTGTTGAAGTAAGTTTGCCAATTCAGGGAGTAAACACTATCACAAACACAAATTTTACACAACTACAAACTAGATTAATACCATTATGTTTATTCTTACTATATTTTCTAACATTTGAAACCACTTACAATGCTTATTACCATTTAAAGTTTACAAATAAAATTATAGAAGGTTTAGGAGCATTTAATGTGTAAAATTAAAATGATAACAATTAGGCACGAGTAATTAGTGCATTTCACATGCTAATGTGACGTTAAACTTGGTAAATTGCAATAATCTTTAATGTTTAGACTTTCAAAATTCCCTACTAGCTAAGACTACCATAGGCGTTTTGATGTTAATGTATCCCTTTTTAAGGCCACTTAGCATTCAACAAACACTTTTTAAACAATTAATCTTATAAGAAAATGGCTGGAAACAAGAAAAGAACAAGGTCTGTTTCATTCAAGAAGAAGCGCTCAAAGTAAGTAAACTTTTGTACACGTAAAAATTCAAACCACATTTGATTTCAGGAAACCAAGTTTTGAAGGAGAAAGTTCAAAAGGTATGCTTATGTCATATCTTCAATAAAAAACAGTTCAAACTAATATAACCATGTATAAGGATTAATTTGATATACATATTTGATTCTCTTAATGTATAGTATTGATCGATAAATCTTTATTTTATGCAGGTAACGAAGAGAAGGTGTTTGACATTAACGAGTGGTATGAGTGGTGGAGTTCTGGAAGAAAGGTGGTAGCACGCAAAGCAAGTTTGCATCAAATTGCCAAAGATGAGAAGGAATTCAAGCGATCAAAGCCGCGGGTTGGTTCAGTGGAAGAGGATGCGGCTGATGTTGGATTTTTGAGTGAGGAAGAGGACGTCGTCATTGACTATGATAATCTGCATTTGGCTTTTGATCCGGAGAAATCTCTAAAATTTAATTGTTAAACTATTTATGTATAAACAATATTTTAATTTACTTTTAAATTGTTATAGGATTGTTTTTTTTGGTTTATTATTATATGAATTTTAACTTTCTTGCTTCATTAAACCAAAAAAAGATGAAAAAATTATCATATACATATTGTTATAATCAAAAAAATTATGTTAGTCTAGAATTATGCCTAGCAACATTAATTTATGCTTAGCAGCATTAAGTTATGCCAACCAGCATTAAATTCTGAGTTACTAGCATTCACCCAAATTCCATTCCAAACAGCTTTTTCTTTGCCTTTGCTGTAAAATGTTAGTCTAGAAACAAAGAAAACACAAGCCATAACATATGCACAATGATCACAACATCTAATTATACTTAGCAGTTCTAAGTATAACTAGCAGCATTGTAATGGGGCAAATGAAGAGTCATGACTAATATTCTGAACTCAATTCATGCAGTGAATATCAAATTAGACTCAAACTAGAGAGACTACAAAATCCATATCTAACCCCTCAAAATTACATAAGTTATCAGAAATGTGTGACCATATGTATCGAATTGTGACTACACTTAAATAATGTGTGACAAAATATGACTCTATGATTTAGACACCTAAATAAATACTTCATGTGACCATATATAACATCTTGAATTTAGTCACACAAACACTCAATGTGACTAATATCAAGGTTAATGATAACTGAGTTCACATTTTGCTATAAATAATAGTCACATAAATATTTTACAATGTGACTATTTTGAATGTATTGGTCACATATAATACCCTTATAATGTGGCAATAAACATAATTTGGATACGCATTTGTGATATGGTGTGACTATTGTAAAGCCTATAGTCACATGATCGTGCTTCAATTAAATGTGACTATACACATTAGGATTTCGCAAGCAAACACACACTAAACTTTAAACACACATATTAACTTACATGACCATATGTATCGAATTTTCGTTACACTTAATCATGTTTCTATGGTTTCGTGTGACCATATATAACATTTGGTCACACTCTTCAAGTGTGTGACATATATTTGTCACTTTTAAATGCATATCGTGACTAACGCTTCAAACTTACTTTTCAGTTGTCACACATTCAAATTCATATGTGGCTAAGTATTTAGCAAAGAATAGCAGTCACATTTAAATAATGTGTGACAAACTTGACTATATAATTTAGCCACATACACAATTACTTCATATGACCATATATCTATTTTGGTCACACTCTTCAATTGTGTGACATATATTTGTCACATATGTATATCTGTAGTGTGACTAATGATTAAAGCTGATTTATATCGGTCACACGTCCCAAATTAAAAGTGACTAAATGATCGAAAAATATTTACCAGTTACCATCTAGTCACATAAATACACAAATGTGTGACATATATCTTCTGAAATGGTCACACAATTCGGATCGAGTGTGACTGTTTATTTAATTCTCGTACATTTAGTCACGGAAATATGTTACAGTGTGACCATTTGAAATCGACCATGTGTGACGAAAGGCCATTTTTGTGCAAGTGTTATCTACCTACCTTCAATGAATGCACTTTAACTGTAGTCAATAAGTTTACCAAGAGCACCCTTGAATCTATTTGCAATAACTTTACTTATGGCTTTATATGCCACACCACAACATGCAATTGGCCTATAATCTGTCACTTTCATAGGATTTTTGATCTTTGGAACAAGAGAAATGATAGTGGTATTCAATTCTCCAAGTAACTTACCACTAGTGAAAAATTCCTTAACAGCCCTGCAAACATCACCACCAACAATACTCCAAGAGGCTTTGAAAAACTTGGATGTAAAGCCATCAGGACCAGGAGCTCTATTGTCTTTGGTATGTGCTATTTTACACATACTTTTGACCTTAGTTTAAGTGATTTATAGACCAAAAACTAACGTGAAACGCCAAAGATATCTTGTTTTTGTGTTTGTGATCGTGCAGGGACGGATATTGCATAAATAGCACAAAAGTCAACCAAAAAGCCTAAAACGAGCACAAGATGTGGAAAAGTGTCACAAAGCCGAGTCAATGATGAAATCTACTCAAGGAAAGCCCAAGTCGACAAAGTTATTTCTTAAAAGCTCAAAAAGATGGAAGAAACGCTTAAGATAAGAAGCTTTCCAAAATTGAGCTAGTGAACGTTTTTACATCTTTGAAGACCTTTGAGATACGAGTCAGCTTAAATCCTCAAGTTACCGAGTGTTACGTTTTATATTTTATGAACGTTTAATAGTTGTAACAAAGTTTTAGTGTTCTTTTCATGAGATGTAAAGGTTCAAGGGCTAGATGTGCAACATTGTAAAACTATTACAAGCTCTTGAACCATAAATAGAGATGACCACCTCATTTAGAAGGTTGGTTAGTTTTACGAGTAGCATAGGAGTAGTGTAGTTTTATTTCATGTATTAGTGTAGATTTATTTTCAATGCAAGCTTATTTTGATGTCTTATTTCTAGCTTATTTTCGCGCTCTTTAATCTTTATTGTTTAATCTTTACAAGCTTTCCTTTTAATCTTCTCTACAAGCTTTTATTATTTTCTTTGTCAACTTTGCATGTTTTTTGTTTCAAGTGAAAAGATATACAAATAAGCTAGGCTTCCAAAAGAAGCCGTGGCTTGTTTGCTTATTTTTGAGCTTATTTTAGTGTCTTTACGTTTTATTTATCAAGTTTTTTATAAGTCTTATTTTCTTTTTATGAATTTTTGTCACGTTAAAAGTTTTTTTAAAAGTCCAGTATAGTTTTTTTTAGGGTTTAGTAGCGAGTTTGTAGTTTGTTTTTTTTATATAGCGAGTTTGTATTTTAGGGTGTCTAGCGAGTATCGAGCCCTAAGTTCCTAGCGAGTTTGGTACTTTTAGAAAGTCTAGCGAGTTTGGGACTATAGCCCTAGCGAGTTTGGTATTATTAGAAACCTAGCGAGTTTGGGACATAAAACCTAGCGAGTATGGGATGCAAAAGCTAGCGAGTATGGGAAACTATACTTAGCGAGTTTGGTTCTTAGGTGCTTAGCGAGTATGGACTTCAAGTTGTAGCGAGTATGATTCACCTAGGGTAGCGAGTTTGGTTGTAGGTTGGTAGCGAGTTTGTTTCATTTTGTCCAAGTTCTTTTCTTATTTCATTTTCTTTCTTTTATAAGTCGAGCTAGACTTTTATTTCACCTCATCGTTCTTCGAGTGAGGTTTTCTTTTTATTAAATCTAAACGTTATGCTGTCGAAATTTTCTTAAAATCTTTTTAGAGTCGTTTTCTTATTTTAAGTCTCGTGTCTTTTGATTTTTAATCTTAACTTTTATTGCGTTAAATGTTTTACAAGTTTTTAATTTCTTTATCGCTTTAAGTTTTTAATATGAGTCTCGAGTAGTTTTAAAACGTGTTTGCTTAGCGATTCGAGTTTGTGAATTTAGTGAGAGTGTTGAACGTTTGTGATAAGTAATCGAAAGATTACTTAGACGTGTGAGTTGATTATTCAAAGACGAAACCTTTGGACGATTAATTCACTCGTTTCGAGTTAATACCTTTTCAAAAGATTAATCAACAACTAATCTCGAGAAAGGAGAATAACTCGTTGCAAACTTTTACCTCAAGCTTAACGAACTTACTCGCGCCGCTTTGCAAACACATTGTCTTTTAAATTCATTTACCGTTTTATTTACTTATCGCTTTCATTTACCGCTTTCTTTAGTCATTTTATTCATGCAACTTTACTTGTTTTCTTATTTCATGTCGTTTTACCGCTTTCCTTTACTTTTATTTGTCGTTGTAGTATAGACTAAACAAAACCTTCTTTTAAAACTTATTCACTACACATAGCTCACGGTCTTGAGTGACGAGATCCATATTCAACCCTCGTTGGGACAACGATACCCGTGGTTTGAGCTTGTACTTTGCTCCCGCGAACTTTATCAAAATGGCGCCGCTGCCGGGGAGCGGTTGATAAGATTGAGTTATTCGATCGTTTGAGTAATGTGTTTTGGAGACCCTTCTTTCGAGAAGTTAACGCTTTTGTAAATATTTTCAAATTATAAAAACACAAAAAGATTTTCTCTTCTAACTTGTTTTCACTTTTGATTTCACTTTTCTATAATCAAAAATCCAAAAAGATTTTCCTTTTCAAAATTGGTTTTCACTTTTAAACTTTTCATTTTTTAAAACATAAAAATCCAAAAATATTCTCCTATTCTTCATATCATGGCAGGTACACGTTCTATAGAGGAGTTGCTCAGAATTCCTGTACGTCTTGAGAAGGCCATCGTCATTCCACCGGTTCTGGCAGATGAATATCAAATCAACGTCGAGTTACTTGATTTCATTGATCCTTTCTTTGGTTCTGAAAACGATGATCCTTACTCCCACATCAACAGATTCGATCTAATAACCGATACTTTCAGAATTAACCAAGTCCCTGATGATGTGGTGAAGCTAATCTTATTTCCGTTAACGCTTAAAGGAGCAGCTTCGAGATGGCTTGATCGTGAACCTCCAAATTCTATCACAACTTGGAACGACTTAGCGTCAAAATTCTTGAATCGATTCTACCCTCATTCCAAAACGCTTGANTTATTTCATGTCGTTTTACCGCTTTCCTTTACTTTAATTTGTCGTTGTAGTATAGACTAAACAAAACCTTCTTTTAAAACTTATTCACTACACATAGCTCACGGTCTTGAGTGACGAGATCCATATTCAACCCTCGTTGGGACAACGATACCCGTGGTTTGAGCTTGTACTTTGCTCCCGCGAACTTTATCAGTCTTCAATATCAAAAATAGCATCCTTGATTTCTTCATCACAGATAGGTTTGATCATACTAACAGCTTCATCTTCACTAATCTTCTTAGTAAACAAACATTCAGGGTCTTCCAAAAAGAAAACATCACCCTCTTTACCAAGAAAACCGTGGAAATGCTCAACAAATTTAACAGCCATATCTTTACCAGTTAACTTAGTACCATCCTCATCATAAACAAAGTCAATTCTACTTCTAGTATACCTACCTTTGATGATATTATGAAAATAAGCATTATTAAGATCACCTTCCTTGAGCCATTCAATCTTTGACTTTTGCTTTAGAACTTTCTCCTCATCCTGAACAGCTTCTCTATAAGCAAAGTTGTAAATCATTTCCTCCTCTTTTAACATGGGGTTATAAGGATCCCTGTCAAGCTCCTGTTGAACTTTCTTCAGCTCAATTCTCAATCTTTTCACCTTATCAAAAACATTTCCATTCTTCCTATTCAAGCTTCTCATATGCCTCTTCATAGCTTTCAATCTTTTGGCAAGAATAAACATAGAAAAACCTTTAATGGGGACATTCCAATTGAGCTTGACAACCTCTTAAAACTAAGCCTTATCAGCTAAATAGTTCATAAACCTGAAAGCGTTAGACTTCTTGACATCAATATCAGAAATACTAAGAAAGGCAGGGCTATGGTCAGAGGTCAAAAATGGAAGAAAAGTAGCCTTGCATTCCTTGAAAGTATCCAAAAAATAACAATTACCCATAACTTTGTCCAATTTCTTCATGATACCACAATTAGGATTGCTTCTCTTCTGAATCCAGGTATAAAAAATACCTTCCATTGGCAAGTCTTCCATGTTACAAGCTTCCACACATTCTCTAAAATCTTGGATACCAAAATCTCTTTGAATGCCAACCTTAGTAGACTCTGCAGCATACAGTAACACATTGAAATCTCCAAGCATAAACCATGGGGAATCACCAATAGCAACCATGTGATCAACCAAGTTTTTCCATAAAACTAGCCTTTCCTTTGGGTCATTCTCAGCACATACAAATGAAACATAGAGTGACTTACTACTATTAACATAAGTAACCAAAAAGTGCATTACTTGGTCACTTTTAGAAATGACAGTAGCATTAAAGATACTAGGATTCCAAGTAATAGCAATCCTACACCCTCTAATGCAGTCCACACTACTATTCTCCCAATACCAATTGCCAAACACTCCAATACAAACAAAGTTGAAAATTTTTTATTCAACCTTTTTCAATAATACCACACATACTTATACCATTCTTAGAAATTAAACTCTTAACTTCATCATGTTTAGAGGTGTCAGACATACCTCTAATGTTCCAAGAGGCTATTTTGACCACCATTAAAAAAGAGAGGATTTTCATGCATCTTACTCTGCATCTGAGTCATTGATTCATTCACCACACTACATAAATTGTTTTGAGTCATGAAGGAGGCATGAGCAGACACATCAGTGGCAACTTCATCTTCCATAGCATTCACAATATCTTTAATAACATTCTTCCTACTATCAATCAATTTGGCCTTATAGAACTCTAACATCTCATCTGTCCAACTCTCTTTAATAGAATTAGAAAGAGGTTGTTCAGAAGAATGAAAAGATCCACTTCAGCCATCTGTTTTTTCAACACCATACCTCTGATCCTTTCTAATTCCTGCCTATAAACATTGTCATAAACATTACTATAGGCCTGACTTCTAGAAGCACCAGTATTCTCCATTTCTTCAGTCACCATTTTCTCAGTCTTTTTATTAACAGTTGTATCAATACTTTTATTACTAGAAACAATCTCACTTTCCAAACTCATAATTCTGTCCATAAGCTGAGCTTTCATTTTATTCTTCTCCAAACCCTTACATTTCAATTTGTAGTAGTCAAGTAACTCCTTATTCCATCCCTTCTTCTCCTCTTCAGAAATATCAATACCCAAGTTACATGCAACATCAATCTTAAGCTTCATATTTTGCCATTCATCCTCCATGTTATTCTCATTTTAATCAACCAAAACACCAAACTTATTGTTAGTACTAATTGTTTCTTTTGGTATAGCCACATTATTGCCAGATACATTAGTATTAATTTTCTCCTTTTGCTTATCCTGCTTAACAACTTCATCAGCCTTTGGAACTTTCACATTACCACTAGAATTAGTAGTAGAATTAGTAGGAACACCTCTACTCCTTTGTTGCTCATACTGATTGTACGCAGTTTCATGAATAATATTACACATACCATCATTTCTATTATTTCTTCTCCCTTGAACAGCTTGCCAACCATTATTATCTTTAGCATTCTGAGTATTACCCACAGCATGTTGAGATTTAGCCTTGGCTAACTCCAATTTCTCTTCCACAGTAACCTCCCTTTTATTACAATCTGTTAGCATTTAAATTTTATAGAAAAAGTGATGGTCGATCTCATATGTAATATAGTGTGTCGTGTAGGTAGAATTAGTCATTGGGCCTTGGACTAGTTAAGCTAATATGTTATAAGTTAAGATTTAAGTATAAAACCAAGTCCAAGCCCAAGCCCATCAAAGCCTTTAGGGCATCCACGAATTGTACTATATATACACCTCAAACTCTCATTTGAGGTGTGCTTGTATGTGTTTTATGTGTGTTTTTCTCTAATGAAAGTTCTATTCCATACGCCTCATATTATACATCAAGTCACCATCTTTCTCATCTCTTTTCTACATATAATACGTGATTTAGATTGATAAAATTGATAGATCCAAGGTCCTACAAGTGGTATCATTCGCCAAACAATGATTTAGGAGAAATTTGAGTTTGTGGTTTTCGTATTTTTTAAGCTTTTCTACACGTTTTTCTTCAAAAGTTTGCAAATTTCTTGTTCTTTTTGTGTTTTTAACACTTTTTTGCTTACAAACTAGTGTTATAAACCTTTCTCAACAAGAAAGTTTCAATCTTTTTTGAAAAAATCAAAGCTTTAAAATCGTCCTTATTTTTGTACTTGATTTCGAAATTTTAAAAAATTTTCATAAAAATCATCAAGTTTACAACTTTCTTGTAGATTTGGTGTTTTTAAGCTTAGAAGTACAAAAATCTTGGATTAAAAACGTGTTTTGGGTGTGCTTTTTACTAAATCAAACTCGACCAAAATTGTACCATTTATCGAGAACCATACACCCTAATTTATCGAGATCTTCATATATTGTTCTTCTTCAGATTTGGTGGTCTACTCAGTGTTTTCTATCTTGTATAAGTTAGATATAACACTTCGACTTCGAATAACTATCTAAATTGTATAATCTAGATAAGTTTGGAATATTTTTTCGATAAGCAAATTTTATCGAGAACCTTTGACAAAAGTTATCGAGAACCTCTGCTGAACCTATCGAGAACTTTTGCTAAAATTTATCGAGAAACTTTGCTCATAATTATCGAGAAATTTTTGCATTTTATCGAGAAGTTGACGAGTTATCGAGATCACCTTATCTAGAACATTATCGAAATCATTATCGAGAACATCTTATCGAGATCCTTGCAAAGTTATCGAAATCATTGGAAGTCTATCGAGATCTTTGATACTTTATCGAGAACACCTGGAATTTATCGAGAACTTGGGAATTTGGTTGATTTTTGACGACTAAACTTCAATCGGCTATAACTTTTGATCCGTAACTCCGTTTTTGACGAAATACCTGTCAAAACGACCGTGTGATCGAGGAGAACAGCATGCTGAATGATTTATCGATTCAGGCGAAGTTTCGAGGCCTAAATCCTCTCCGAGAAGAAGTTATAGAGGTTTTAAGTTTTTAGAACCGATTTTCACCACAAATTCTACACCAAACTTAACTCCTATTTCGTTGGAACGATCCTAAATCAACTTTATCTAATCATCACTGAATCAATGGCAACTCAACAAGATATTCATGCTGCCGATGCAGAAAACCGACCTCCTATGCTAGAAAAAGGTGGTTATCTTCCATGGACAAGCCGTATGCTTCACTACATCAAAACCAAAGAAGATCTTGGTAAACTCATGATCAAATCCATTGAAAACGGTCCATTCCAGCCAAAAGAAATCCTTGATCCGGGAAATCCAGATGGAACACCTCCTATTCAACCATTCTATCGTCTCCAAAAAGAAGAAGATTACACAGCTGAAGACTGGAAGCAGATTAGAGCAGATGATATGGCAATGCATCTCATTCAACTTGGTTTACCTCGTGAGATCTTTGCTGCAGTCGACAGTTTTCAATCAGCTTATGCTATGTGGGAACGAGTTAGAAGACTTTGTAATGGAACGGAAATTGGGCAACAAGATGTTGAAAACAAGCTTCTAACAGATTGGGAAAACTTCACGTCTACAGCAGGTAAACAGATTGAATCATATTACACCAGGTTCTGTACCTTGATGAATGAGCTGATTAGAAACAAGTTGGAACCACGACAAATTGTGACAAACATTAAGTTCATCAACAATCTACCAGAAGAATGGGGTCGATTTGTCACAATTGTCAACCAAACAGAGAATCTTCATCAGGTGGATTATGATCAAATCTATGACTTCTTGAAGCAAAACCAAGCTGAGGCAAATGAAGTTAGGAAGGAAAAGTTGGCTAAGAATCATGATCCTCTTGCACTCATTGCTACAACACCAACACCTCTACCAGTGAACACACAACAACCATCATCATCTTCCACTCACAACTATGTGCAACAACCATACGTTTCACAACCAACACCTCTCTATCAACAATCATTTTACTCACAACAACACGATGTCATTCAACAACAACAACCAGATCAACTATTCCAAGAACCCGAATTCACTGACAATGATGAGAATCTAGCTGCAATAACTCAAGCATTTGCTCTTCTGACTAAGGCATTCCAAGGACGCTATTCAACTCCAACTAACAACAACCAACGAATTTCATCGAATACTCGTAACAAGCAGATTGCTCAACCGAGGTTCAATATGGGCAATACGGGTCAAATGGTTGGTGTTATGGGGAATCAGCAAGGATATGCTACTGGCTTTCACATGGGGAATCAGAATCAAATGGGTCAGTTTGCAGGAAATAGGATGGGTCAAAGGAATCAGATGGGTCAGTTTGTTGGGAATCAACGGGGTCAGTATGTTGGTAATCAGGCTATGGGTAGTCAGGTTGGAAATGTTGCAGCTCAGGTTGGAGGGAATAATGGGAATGTGAACGTGAATCAGGGAAATTTGGTTAAGTGTTTTAATTGTCAGGGTGTCGGTCACATGGCAAGAAACTGTCCTTCAAGGGTAGATAAGAAAGATCCTGAGTACTTGCAGAAAGCATTGATGCTGGCTCAGAAGCAGAAAGCAGGATTTCAGTTGAATGCTGAGGAGATTGACTACATGGCACTTATGGATGATATGGAAGATTGTGAAGATATTGATGCGAACTGCATATTCATGGCGAATCTCCAGGAGGCTAAGTACGACACAGATTCTGAGACACCTCCGGTTTATGACGCCAGTGCAATATCTGAGGTACCATTAAACAATTCTTTCAACAATAATGATATGTTTAATATGTCCCCTCATGAGGAACAGCATTCTGGGACACAAGCATACGATTATGATACATACCAGGACACGCCGAATAATAGCAATATTGATTCGACAACTCCCGATATGAATCATAATGGAGGCTTTGTTTCACAGCATGCTGAGAATGATGAGGAAACACGTGCTTTATTTGAATCATTGTTGAATAATTGTCAAATTGAGATTGGGAATGTGAAAAAGGTCAATCGCGAAGTTAAGGCCGCAAATGCTAAGTTGACCGCTGAGCTTGCGAGATACAAGGAAAAAGAAAAAGCTTTTCAATCTCATACACAAAGATTGTCTGAGTTAGAAACTGGTTATCAAAATTCTGTTTCAAGGGAAAAACATTTGCAAATAAAATATGATACACTTGATGTTAATTTACAAAAGCAAATTAGATTCCTAAACGCGGAAATTTCTGATTTGCAAAACCAACTTTCTAAACAAAAAACAGCTTATACCAATCTTGAAAAAGAATGGGATGAGTTGAAAAAAGACTTTGCAAAGAAAGAAGATAAGCTTTTGGAAGAAATCATAGAGTCAGAACATAAGATTGCAAAACTTGAAGATTTGTTGGTTAAAACGGGTCATTCAGCACAAACCATTCAAATGATTACAAATCAAAAAGATCCGATTTACCACACAAAATATAAAATGGCTCTTGGTAACAAAACTCCTTGTAATCTCAAGAAAGCCCAGCAAGAACAAAATGTGATTTACAATGCTAATGTGATATATGAGAAACATGATCCTCCTTATGTGCGTGATTATGATGATACAATAGCTCATGCGGAAGAGAGTCAAAACAAAATGAAACAAAAGAATCCAGATTTGAAACCTATTGATTATAACAAATGGAACGAACTTAATGGAATCACTTTTGTCCCTCAAAAACAAACACCAAACGTTTCCAAATCATCGATTTTCAAGAAAATGCTTTCAAAACCACAAGTTGTCTCTAATTCAAAAATGGAACAGATGTCGTCCGACAATCCTTTTAACACAAGTGAAACTAGAGGCATACTTGATGATGTGAAAAAGAGAATCAAAGTTCTTCAAAGCATTGTTGATTCCAAAACAACAATCAGTATTGAAAATTGGCACTCGAGTTTTCATAAAGAACAGAAAAAGGTGTTTCAAACAGAAATTACAATCCCACTGTATAACATCAGTGCGAGAGTAATTCATCTTGAAAATGCTTTGTTAAAAGAAACAAACGACTTTGTCAAGGACCACAAATCCCTGGTAAAGGAAGTGAATGAAACTCGTGATAACATGAAACTTTTGGATAGATTAAATGACTCTCTCTTCGAAGCTGTTATGTCTACTGATGTGATGTCTATTGTGTTGCAAACATATTCTGTTGAGGATGATGAGATACTTCGAGCTGAGACCTCCGCCCTTGTTTCAAAATATGAAAATGCTCTTATTAAACTTGAAAAAGAAAACGTGTCATATTTTAAACAACTTGATCGAAAAAAGGAAGAATGCAAGTATGACAAATTGTCATATGAGCGTGATTTCAAGAAGTTGCAAGAGCAAAATGATCTTTTGAAGTCTCAGCTTGAAAGTTTAAAAGGAAAGGGTGTGGAAACTAAGCTTGAAAAACCAAAGACTTTGGAGAAACCAAATGCTTTTAATACGGTTGTAAAACCAAAAATGTCAATTTCTCGGTTTGCTCCAAAAGTCGATGTGAACAAAGATTTATCAAAAACAGTCATTCCTTCACCTTTGCCAAAGAATGTTGAAAAAGAAAAGAATGTTGTGAAAAACAAAGCTGTTGTCGAAAAACCAAAAGTGATAGCCCCAGGCCTTTTTAGGATTAGTCCCACTATTACGTGTGCCTCAACATCTAGGACAAATGAAAATTGCAAAAAGGATAATTCTAATAAGCCTAAGGATGCTAAAAATGACAACAAAATAAATCCTAATGCGTGTGCCTTACCTTCTACAGGAATAGCAAGCACCTCTAGGAACAGCAGACTAAAGCCTAAGAG
>LBNU01038664.1:66758-89647 GCA_014162995.1 Artemisia annua
ACAGAAGGTGACGCCATCACACTCTACAAGGTGACGCCGTCAGGAACAAGTGAAGTCCAGAAGTGGAAAAAAGACTCGTGACGGGCCAGAGAGTTCGTAGTGCAATTTGATGACGCCGTCAACCAAGGCCGTCAGATCTGGAACCAGCAATTATGACCACGTCAAGGAAGGCCGTCAGGAAACCCTAATCGCCGAGCTGACGACGTCACCTATTGGGCTGACGCCGTCAGCCCGTGTTTTCTATATATATAGAACGATTTTTCTTTATTTTATATAACAAAAGAGTCTAGAGTCGAATTTTGGAGTGGAGAACTTTAGGGTTAAACCCTAATACGTGTATTAGAGACCTTAGAGGGTATCCTAACCCATCTAACTTGCATGTTTAATCCAAGATAAGTCTTTATTCATACAATATGTCTATGTGTTGTGTGATTTATGCTTGTGCTTGTCTTTCTTTCAACATGCTAGGCTAATTTACCTTGTGTTTGCTTAGATTTAATGAAACCTAACCATTGATTATCATGTGATGTGTATGTTGTGATTGTATTTGGGTGAATGTTTCATCTACGTTAGACTAGAGAAAACTGGCTAATCTCCTATATGGTAACAAGCTTGAACGTCTTTAGAAACGTGAATCGTATGTGCGTTATCGATTTTAAGGTAGTATTTCATGCATAGGTTGCTATCGGTGAGCTCATGATAGGATGCTTGACGTATCGTCATAGAGTGAGGTAGGAACTTATAGAGTTAGGGAATTGAACGCACTCCCTACGACTTGTTAGGAATACACCCGTCATCCACGCAAACTCAACATACTAATTACATGGTAAAAGATAGTTAGGGAGTAATGAAATCTAAGTAAACACTATTCTCCACCACTGATTTTCTCAAAACCAAAAAAATACAAAAATATAAGTAGCTTAGAAGTAGATAACTTGGGTTAGTTGACTAGCAACTAATTCCGCCCTATCCTCCAAAACCAGAGATTTTACTGCTTTCATAAAATATAAAAATACAAAAAGAATCTTCCTCCACCCTTAGACCTAGATTAGAGTAGCCTTTAGCCTAACGAACACTATTCCCTGCGAGAGAACGATCAATCCCCCGGTACTTGCCACTACACTATACTACATCGGTCAGGTACACTGCCTGGTGGGGATTGCAAGCTTCTCAAGATCCCTCGAGAGGTAAAACGTTGTGCGTGTTGCAATCCACGCGCATCAATCAAAGATCACAAAGCATGAAGAAACAAAGACTAAAGACTATTCTACAACGACACACAAAGTTCAACATCAAAAGATGACAAAGACCAAATCACATGGAGCATCCTTCGAACGACCATCCCTTAGGGGGAGATTGTTAGCATTTAAATTTTATAGAAAAAGTGATGGTCGATCTCATATGTAATATAGTGTGTCGTGGAGGTAGAATTAGTCATTGGGCCTTGGACTAGTTAAGCTAATATGTTATAAGTTAAGATTTAAGTATAAAACCAAGTCCAAGCCCAAGCCCATCAAAGCCTTTAGGGCATCCACTAATTGTACTATATATACACCTCAAACTCTCATTTGAGGTGTGCTTGTATGTGTTTTATGTGTGTTTTTCTCTAATGAAAGTTCTATTCCATACGCCTCATATTATACATCAAGTCACTATCTTTCTCATCTCTTTTCTACATATAATACGTGATTTAGATTGATAAAATTGATAGATCCAAGGTCCTACACAATCTTTAAAATTATGACCAAATACCTTACAATGTGAACAAGCTGGTGGCCTCCAATCATATTCCACTTTCAACTGCATAAATCTTCCCAAGCTTTTATAACATACATCCATAACATCTATAATACCCTTAGTTGCATCAATTTCAACAAGGACTCTAGCAAAATTAGCCCTTCCATTGGCTCTTTCACACATGGCTGTAGTAATTCTATCCATTATGATTGGTGTTCCAATTCTACTTGAGATTCTACTAATACCTTCAATATTCCAGGCTTCAAGTGGAACATTAAAAATTTTAACCCATATTGGAATTCTAGTAGGTTCTGGTTTACTAAGACACAAACCAGCTTCCCATCTTTGCACAAAAAATTGCTTATGATCCACAAGCCATTGTCCATTCTCAATGACAGTTTGCAAACCTTCTTCTGACTTAAACTTAAGGTAATACAAACCAGAGTTATTAACAATCACATCATCCAACTGATAAGGCCTCCACATCCTCTTCAAGTGCCTAACAATTTCCCTATAACTCATACTATAACCCACAAAGTACCCAACAATTGTTAACTTCCATTTCTTACTTCCGTCTTCAATAATAGGATCTAAATCAACCATTTCCTTTCCTTTTTCATCCACAAAACCAGGAATAAGCCTTAGCCTATTATTGACACTATTATACAGACCTTGGAAAGCATTACTAACTGATAGAGGTCTGTTAAAAGTGGTATTTTCCTGCATAACAACATCATTAGACTTATTAGATTCCCCCACAACAAATTCACTCTTCTCCATACCTTGACCAACATTACTATCACAACCAGAACTAGCCTCTTTACCAACTACACCAAAATTTTTAGCATTAACACTAGTATTAAGATTACTATTCAACTTAGGATTCAACACAGGATTTTCATCAAAAGGAACAGGCATAGTAGGCTAAGTAGTACCAGAATCAACATTATTAACCTTATGCTTATCACAATTCAAATTACCAGTACTATTACTAACCTCAACTTCAGGAAACAAAATACTAACCTTGTTAGTATCAATACTACCCCGAACCTTATCCCCCTCATTCCCCACACTAGTAACATCAACCTTCACCTTCTTAGCAGACAAACCCTCCTCAGAACCACCAACATCCCCATACTCTCTTCCTTATTCGTCATCTTCTCAACTTCCTCAGTAACATCAACATCTTCATCCTCCATCTCCATCTCATCCAAACTTATCCCAGAACCACCACTCTTCACAGAACCACTACTCCTAGTGACGCTCCTTTGAACACTTTTCTTAAAACTGACATGAGATGATTTAGAAATATCATTCGGTTTCTTAAAGGAAGATTTAGCTTCATTTTTTGATTTCTTAGAATATTTTTTAGGACGGATAAGATCCTCAACCGGTTTGGGAGGAGGATCCAAATTTGGGGGTCTTGGATCTGGATCAGCCATGATTGAGAAAATCAATCAGGATTAAATAACATAATACAAAGGATTAAGGAAAGATTAAGGTAGGATTATTGTAGAAAAAAGGTGAAAAAATTAATGAAACAGTGTGATGAATAGTGAATAACGGCCTCTAAATTGAAAGGAAATGAAATGTTTAACAGTGGAATTTTATATGAATATGTGTGGAATTAAAAGAGGAATGCAGATCTAAAAACAAAAACAAAATCCAATGGATGGATTAAATTTAGATGATGAATTACTTAATAAAATGTGATGAAATCTTAGAGAGAAGGAAAATTCTAGAGAGATGTACTCATTTTTAGTACACGATACCCCTAGTACAACCCTCAGAACCTATATTTTCGTTTCTAACTTTAAGCATTTTACTTAAAGGAAGAATTTTTTTAAAATCCACCCCCAAATATACACTCAAATCGCCTTGGCCTTCCTTGTATGCACTCATCTTTAGTGCATTATTGTTATTTGTTTAAACCCTTTGTTAATTGTCTAATTGGTTACATGGTTGCTATGTCGAGTCATATCTTGTACATATTGTTTTGGGACGATTGGGACTCATGGGTAAAGTACTAGTGTTATGGAGTAATGGGGAAGAACGTCACTTATTACCCCCATAGATACGTTAATGTTTTAAACTACTCCAAATGTTTCGATTATCTTGATTCGAGTCTTTATTTTGATTCATGTAAAAGTTCAAGTGTAAGGGGAGACCGAGCCCCCTTGATATATTATTTTGGATGGTAGTGCAAGAATGTATTAAAAAATCAAAAAACAAGAAAAACGAAAAAAAAATAGAAAAAGACAAGTGAAAAAAAAAACATGCAGACTATCATCCCATTCCTTTTATTTATTTATGTTATTTCGTAATTAGCTTAAGTTGAATCGAGTCTTGGCTTAGCAACGCCGCATTGTACATGTAATTAACTAAGACAATTGACTTGCCACCAGTAAAATATCCTTTATACAACAAACCGTGTTTTCCATATCCCTACGCCTAACATTATAACCCTTGTAAAGACCTCTTTGATAGTTTATCCTAGGTGCTTATGCCATAGTGGTGGAGGTTGTTGATCCTTTCCCAAGCCTATGGTAATTTATTTGCTATGACAGGCAGCGAGAGATATTTTTCCATTTCCATTTGTGATATATAGATTTATAACACTCGAGAGATGAGAGTTTCCAAACACTTAATGTGAGGTGCTAGTGTATAATTTCCATGCTTGTCTTGATTAAGGTGAAACGATCACTTGTTGTAATTACTTTTATGTTAATGTTAAATGACCCCTAACTTGTATTTTAATTGGTATAAAAGCTCATTTGCTTTAGGATAAGCAAATCTCAACTGTAAGGGTATTTGATAAGGAAATATTTGTTACGCTTTTAGGGGGTCATTTAAGCCCTAAATGGTAATTTATTGATAAAATATTACCACAAATCGTTCTTTTTCTCATTTTAGGTACTTGGAACGTGATTTTCTGGAAAATGGTGCATTTTGGATCTTTTCGGACGTTTTTATGCTCAAGTATGAAGAAAACAAGAAAAGTCAAGAAAGTCAGGAAATCACACCTGACGGCGTCAGGCTTTACATGCTGACGCCGTCACCTTATACTGGAATGATGGTGGATTTTACACGTGACGACCCAGAAACCAAAGTGAAGTTAACCCCTGACGGCGTCAGATGTTAATAAGTTGAGGCCGTCTGGCTTTGATGACACACGAGACGGCCCAGAAGCAATCAGAGAGTGATGGCATCAAAAGTGAATCTAGGTGACACGAGAACCCTAATCACGGCATCCTGACGGCGTCAGGGCTTATAACCTGACGCCGTCAGCATGTAAATTCTATATATAGTTTTGGATTTTTCATTCATTAAGTGTGCAACTTTGGATAAAAACCCTAGTCCGACTTTTACAGTATTTTTAGGGTTTCAAACCCTCTTTTCTTCCATGTTTAATTGAGATAAGTTCTTCCTTTAATCATTCAATATGTCTATGTGTTGTTTGATTCATTGTTTGTCTTATCTTTACATTAACATGCTAGCTTAGGTTTTTTAGTGTTTGCTTAGATCTAATGAAACCTAGCTATTAATTATTGATTGTTGATTTGTTTGGTTGTTTTGGGTGATTGATTTTGTGTTAGGCTTAAGAAAACTGGCTGATCTCCTATATGGTAACAAGCTTGAACGTCTTAAGAAATGTAATCGGATGTGTACTACGGTTTTATTGGTTGTTTTTAATGCATAAGTGACTATTAAGGAGGCCATAATAGGATACTAAGCGCTCGTCATAGGAAGAGATAGAAGCTTATAGAGTTGGGGAAGGACGTACATGCCCCCACGACTGGTATTAAGGAAAGCAGCCCTTCATCCAAACAATTGTAACAAATCAATTAATCAATAAGAGATAGCTAGGGAGTAGTGAAATCAAAATAAACACATTTTCTGATCATAAGAAGTTCACCACATTTACTTTTCTTGTTATTTTATTTTATTTGCATAAGTAGTAATTTTGGTTTAGTTGACTAGCAACTATTTCCGCCCACTCTTTCAAAACCCGAGAATTTTAATTGCTTTCATAAAAAATAGTTTTCTCATGAATCAGATGTGGCAGATAGTTCTTTGTCATGAAATGGAGTTTTTACACAACCTTCGGGAAAATAGTTTTCCCATGCATCAATCCATTCTGCAGAAGATTCACTGGATGAAATGTTTATGATTTCTGCACACAAGAAAATTTTACAAAAAAAAAGGTAAAACAGATTAAAACATTAAAAAAAGATTGAAANGTACATGCCCCCACGACTGGTATTAAGGAAAGCAGCCCTTCATCCAAACAATTGTAACAAATCAATTAATCAATAAGAGATAGCTAGGGAGTAGTGAAATCAAAATAAACACATTTTCTGATCATAAGAAGTTCACCACATTTACTTTTCTTGTTATTTTATTTTATTTGCATAAGTAGTAATTTTGGTTTAGTTGACTAGCAACTATTTCCGCCCACTCTTTCAAAACCCGAGAATTTTAATTGCTTTCATAAAAACATAAAAATACAAAAAAATCATCCCTCACCTTTAGACCTATGATTTAGCATTCAATCCTAACGACACTATTTCCCTAGAGAACGATCAATCCCCCGGTACTTGCCACTCACTATACTACATTGGTCATGTACACTGCCTGGTGGGGATTGCAAGCTTCTCAAGATCCCTTGAAAAGTAAAACCTTTTGTAAGGTTGCAAAATCACGCATCAGATGGCGGATACCATTGTGAATGAAAGAAACCACACTAGAACAATGAATAAAGTATTCGACAAACCCACAAAGAGTGACCAACCGGGACTTCAAGAGAAACTCTCTTTTCTTAATAAATCATAATCTGTTGCAAAACCTAAACCTATTACTTTTACTTATAGTTTTAAAGATTCTTAAAGAGAAAGCTAAGAATCTCTACCAAAACTCAAAAAAGGAAACAATATAACTTTTATAAATCTAAACAAATCTTTTATAAAAATTAGATTGATGCAAATATTAAAAGATAGATAACGACAACTTTACATTGTCGTTTTTTTTACCCTTTGGTGTATACGTATATATATACAACCAATATATCCGAGGAAAACACTGGTAAATATGTATCCCCGGGTCGTAATCCCAACGAAGGCTGAAACTCGGTTCGTTGGTTCGTGTTCGTGATTCAAGAAATGAATCGTGCAGGCTAAGAGAACTCTAAATTTCTACAAATAAAATCACGTAAGAACAAACACACGTAAAGCACGGAAAAACACGAAAAACACGGAAATAAAAACCTAAGCGTAAAACGGGATCAAGTCTTAAATTCCCAAGCTATTCTCGGGAAAAACTAAGTCAACTAGGAAAAACCTAAATCCTAAATGTAAATTCTAAATTCCTAAGGGTAGAAAACGTAAATTTAAACTTTACTTTTATTTAAAACTTTTTAATTTACTTTTTATTTATTTATTTTACTTTAAGAACTAATTTAATTTACTAAAAGGAAAATACTTTTAAGAAAAGTAGAAATTTAATTTTGAAAATCCTAAATTTACTTTAAACTACTTTTTAAAACTTAAATTATAATTTTTTTAATACCTTTTTATATATTAATTATTAATTAAAAACTAATTTTAATTATTAAGTAATTACTAAAAATACTAAAAGTAGAAAAATAATTTGGAAAAGTAAATTTTATTACTTTTTTATAAAATTATAAAAATATTAAAAACTACTTTTAAAACAGAAAAACTATTTTTTTTTATTTTTTCTTATTTTGTTTAATTATTATTAATTAAAAACTATTAAAAAGTGATTAAAAACTAAAATTAATTGAAATAAATAGTAAATGGACTTAGAAAAATCTGATTTTTTTAGGATAATTCTAAAATAAGCTTAAGAGCTTATGAGAAAAGCTAATTTGGATCACTGAATAAGCAATTTGGGCAAATAAGCAGTTAGGTAATAAGCTCAAATTAAGCAAATGAGAAGCAATTAACACCAAACCTTTACAGAACCTTGATAACACTTAATGAAGCACAAATAAACAAGAAAAGCACAGAAAATAAGCCAATAAGCACTTAATGTAACTCACCCTACTTGACAGAATTAACAGCCTAGGTACCTAATTTCTAGCTTATTTATAAGCTTCTAATAAGCTGTTTTGTAAAACCTAATGGGGGCAATACCTAGTTGACCTACCAGAGAACCTTAAAAACACAAAAGCCCCAATTTGTTTGTACCAATTGAACCCTAATTAAGCCACTTTAACAGCTACTGTAGCAACTGATTTAAAGGGTGCACAGATTTGGGACAGAATTGATGAACTGATTTAAGCTATTAAATGTTGTTGGATTTGCTTGAACTTGAACTTATGTGATCTATGCTAGGTGAACTAACCCCAGAAGCAAATTTTAAGCAAATTGAAAGCCTAATGATGCCCTAAAATTAACCTAGAACAGGTCTGTTGAGACAGATTTCACCCTAAGTTTGACTTTTTTATTGCACACTAATGTTGACTAATTTGAGTTTCCACTGATTACTACTGATTATTTATGATAAACTTAGCTAGTTAAAAACCTAATTAAGCTAAATACTATTATTATCTACCTATGACTAAAGTTGCAGCAACCTATGCATACTAGAATGAGCCTAAGATTGATTTTTGACTTTTTATGTTAAAGGTAACTATTTTATGACTGAATTAACTACTATAGGCCTAATGTAAACTGACCATGCAAAGAACACAGCAAAATAACAACTAGAATACACCACAAGCAGTTAATCCAAACACCCCTTTAACTGCTAACTTACACTAACTTATACTGTATTTAGGCTTGAACTACCAACCTAATGACTAAACTAGCTTACCTATCTATGATTAAAGCTATAAGAACAGTGAAACTCAGCAACAAACCACAAGAACACAATGATGCAGACTTAGCTAAATTATGGCAGTAACAACTTGAAAATGTACTAGGACATATAAGAGTTCAGAGTCAGCACATTTTAAGCTAACTAATCACATAATAAAGCTAACAAACACAGATTACACTAATAGAACAGTAACTAAAGCTCTAAACAAAAGGAATGCAGAAATATAAATAGGAAACTTACTTGAGAATGGACTGTGAAAGGGACAATGCTTTTGGAAACTGAGATAGCTCGCAGAAGTTATGGGAGAACTTGTGTGAGCTTATCAGAAGGGAGAGTGAGCTTTTAGAAGCTTATGTACCCTTAGTAGCGACTATATATGATGTTTAATATATTTTTTTTTTTTTTTTTTTTTTTTTTTTTTAGTATAAAATTAAGTTTTAACAAAATAAAAATATTTAAAAAGATTATTAAAACTAAAAAAATTAAAAGGGCTTAAAAAAAAAAACTAAAGTGAAAAAATAAAAACTTAAAGGTAAAAAAGAATAAAAGCNTTTTTTAGTATAAAACTAAGTTTTAACATAATAAAAACTTGTAAATAGATTACTAAAGCTTAAAGACTTAAAAGTGCTTAAAAATAAGAACTTAAGAGTAAATAAGAATAAAAGCTAAAAACGGATTAAGTAGCAATTTAACAAAACAGTAACTTTTATTAAATTAAAGAGTTGAGTACATTAAAGGAACACTGAAAGATTACAATAAACATAAGCTTAAACCTTAATTTTGACTCTTGACTCTACACGATCCAACCATGAGCTAAGGATTCCTATTTATAGCCTGTGAAAAGCGGTTTGAAGCTTCAAGAAGGTGTCCAGAAGGCTTATCATCATCTTCAATCCATATCCCACCTAGAATCTTTATGAATTAGTCATCCCTTATCCTCTTGATGCCTCTAGTCCCTTCTATCCAATCACACAGCTTGAATTCTCCACGTAGGCAGGTTATGACGTGTAGCCTGACACGTTGTCAGAAGGTTCTTGAAAGTCCGAGGTTTGGTACGAGGTTAATTGGGGTGAATAGTGATTTACCAGGGTAGGGGTGTGTGGGGAAGACGGGGTAAACGGGGTAAATTTTTTATATTTATTTGATTTTTGGGCTAAGGGTTAATGGGCTGTGGGCTTAATGGGTAATTGATGGTTTTTGGGTTTAGTGGGTTAAGGGTGGATCTGGTTTAGTGTTTTTTTTTAGGAGTTAAGGTTTATAGAATTTGGGGGTAAGAAATGTAAATTCTGATTTTTAGAGGACTAGACCTGCCAACTTTTATAAGTTTATTCCAAGGGCCAATTGTGACTTTTCTTGATATCTAGAAGGACCAAAGTTGTCAAATCTTCAATATTTTCTTTCAGGGACCAATCTTGACAATTTTGGAAAGATGGAGGACTAAACTTGTAATTTTGTGAAACTTCATCAAACTTTTGCAAGGGACTATTCTTGAAACTTTAGACCTTCCAGGGACTTGTTTTGACATTTTTAGCTCAGACTCTTTCCCGGCTATAAATATTTACTCTTTTCCATTCTCGTGCTCGTTTTTCGTGATTTTGTCCCGGTTTTTATCGTTTTCTCATATTTTATTACCTGCATTTACAAAAACACAAAAACACATATATTTGGCATTTATTAGCGGCTTTTTGGTCTTAATTTGGTTAAGAAAAGGTATGTGTTTAAGCACATACCACCCTTCAATCTTCTCGAATCATTGAAACACTTGACTTCACATTTGACCGAAGAACCGGTGGCTAAGCTAGAGGAGTTGGAGCTCGAACATGCCCTGCATCAATTTTTAAAAGCAAATGATACAAATGTGTAAAGTATTAAGTAGGGGTGAGCACAAAACCAAAAAACTGAATTGAAACCGAATAAACCAAAAAACCGCATCGAAGAAACCGAACCAAATGATAAACCGATGGGGTTGGTTTTGATTTTTAAAAAAATCAAATATTTGTAGCGATTTTTGGTTGCTTATAAAAAACCAAATAAAAAAACCACTCCGCACCACCTTTATCAATTTTCAAAAGGTTTAAAAATAATCTTACTCACTTAATTATTTGAGTTAAGTCCATTAATTAACAACATCATATCTAGGTAACTTACTTTGAAAAATATTTTTACCACTATCAAAACTTTTTAAACCGGTTATTATCAGAAAGATGACCAGTTGGTTTTCCACATCATCAAAAATATTTTCACATAGTATCTTGAGTAAACTTCAAAATACATGGTTTACCCCATTTAACATTTTACATCACATTCCCTAAAGTTTTGACATATACATCCCTCAATTAATAAAAGTTAACCACCATACATCCTTCGGTTAAAATGAGAACTAACGGTCTTTGCACCGTTAGTCCTCTTTTTTAAATAAACTAAAAAGGGGGGCGGCTCGCTTTGAAGCCGGGTCTGGTGGTTGATAACACAGTAATATAACCACTAGACTACGTGTCCGGTGGTGATAGAATACCAAAAAAATACTTCTTTTATACCTTTTTTTCTCAAATTTATACGTTTTCTAACGTTTTTATCTTTTTTTTTTTTTTATGTTCTATCCATTTTTTGTATGTTTTATCTGTTTTTATCTGTTTCTTGTACGTTGTATCCGGTTTTTGTACGTTTTTTTTTTATCTGTTTTTGAACGTTTTAATCCCTTTTTGTTTGTTTTTATCCGGTTTTATATGTTTTATCCGTTTTTGTGTGGTTTTATCCGTTTTTGTATGTTTTTATTCGTTTTGTATGTTTTATCCTTTTTGTTCGTTTTTCTATCCGTTTTTCTACGTTTTATTCATTTTTGTACGTTTTTATCCATTTTTTTCTTTTTATCCGTTTCTGTACGTTTTTATCTGTTTTTTGTATGTATTATCTGTTTTTGTACGTTTTTATTCGTTTTTTGTACGTTTTATCCATTTTTGTACATTTTTGTTAAGTTTTTTTTCTAGGGGTGAGCGCGGTTCCAGAACCGCACGGAACCGAACCGGAACCTTGAGAACTGAGAACCGAAAAACGGATGACCAAGGAACCGAGAATCGGACCGAGTAGCATGTCTCGGTTCCGGTTCGATTCTCGGTTCCAGTTCGGTTCATTGCGGGTCTAACTGATTGGAACCAGTGATGCACCGAAACGCCATTTAGGCCGGCGTTCCCGTTTGGGAACGTGGTGGGAACGGATACGCCATCGAAACGCCACCGAAACGTTTCCAAGGAGTTTCCGAATCTGCGAAACGTTTCTTATGAAGTATCCTTACCGTTTCTTGAGTTTTAAAGAGCTCCATGGTCAGATGGTACTGTGTGCCGGAGATGGAGTTACCTTTTTTTTGAAGAAGATGGAGTTGTAAAAAGGTGGACCGGATAATGTTATTTTGTACTTTGGTTGACTATTGTGTGTGGGTCATGAAGAACCACGTGTACTTAGTTTTTTCCTTTAACTTGTAAGGTAAATCATGGGATTCTATTATTTTTTGTTAATTTGTAAGATATAAAGTAGTGGTAGACTAGCAGTAGGTAAATAAGTAAAAAAAATAAAAATAAACAGAGAACAAAATTCTTTATGGCCCTTTTATTTTTTATGTGATTACTGGAGATGCTTTTGATTCAATGGAAGATGTAGGGTTTTTGGAGTTTGTCGATCTCTCATTAGATGAACCGAAATTTGAAAATTATTTGATTATTGATAATTAATTATCTTTGCAAGATTTGTATTTTTAGAGTTTACAATTTACATCAACATATATCTATTTTCGATATTCTTTAATATATTTCTATATTTTTTATATTTTTTATTGCCGTATCTATGCCGTTCCCGTATCTTGAATTTTTGAGTTTTGCCGTTTCCCGTTCCCGTATCGTTCCCGTATCCTTTTGCCATTCCCGTTTCGGTGCTACATTGATTGGAACCGAAATATGTATGATTTTCATGAATTGCTTTCATTTACACGCTTTGAGCATATTCATTAACATGAACCTGTTTGTGGTTAATCAGTTTGAGGTATGGGAACTTACACTTAGAAACAAAGATATGAAACAGATCACTTGTTAATCATGTTTATTGTTTTATTTATGTTCTGTTTTATCCGGTATTACATCTTTAATATTTATTTATTTATTCATGGTTAAAACTAAATAATGATTAGAACAAAGGCCATCCTAAAACTGGTACCACATTTATTTAAAGCCATCAATGTATCGCCAAACAGTAGACTTTCTTGAATGCATGGACAAGTAGCATTCTGCACTGAAAACCAAATTGAGAGTGCCATAAAGCACTTTATCTTTCTTTGTTTGGTTTTAAAATTGATGGCTTTTGGAAACCAATTGTGGTAATATTGTTTGTGACAGTCAACTTGTAACGACACTTTAATAATGTTCGTGCCACCATTTTGTTAGTAAAGGATGTCAAATGTAATATTAGTATACATTATAGGAATATGAAGCATGGAGTAAATATGGATACTATGGATGCTGGGCATAAAAGAAATGTTAGAATGGGTGGTTTGTAGAAACATGAGTTTTGAAATAAAAAAACTTGTAAAGACCTGTCTATTTCATTAAAAAAAAATACGGAATGGATGAACTTGGGCGGTTCTTCGGTTCCCGAACCGATACCCGCGGTTCCGGACCGAACCGAAAACCGAAATTTAAAATATTGAAGAACCAAGAACCGGACCGCGGTTCTAAAAGTCTGTTTGGGTTGGGTCGGATCCGGTTCGGTTCTCGGTACCAGTTTGGTTCTCGGTCCATTTGCACACCTCTTTTTTTGTCTGTTTTTATCTGGTTTTGTACATTTTATCCGTATTTTTTACATTTTATCTATTTTCATACGTTTTTTATCCATTCTTGTATGTTTTTTACCTGTTTTTTGTACGTTTTATCCATTTTTTTTACTTTTTTATTCATTTTTGTACGTTTTTATCCATTTTGTACACTTTTATTTGTAAAAAACGGATAAAAAGCAAAAAAGTGGATACAAAAATGTACAAAAAACAAATAAACATACAAAAAAGGATTTAAAAAAAAAGTAAAACGAAATGGATAAAAATGTACAAAACGGATAAAAATATACAAAAACAGATAAAATGAACAAAAACGGATAATACGGGATAAAAAGGGACAAAAACATGATAAAAACGGATAAAAATGGATAAAAACGTACAAAAAAGAATAAAACGTATAAAAACGGTATAAAAGGTTTAAAACGGGATAAAATCAGACAAAAATGAAATAAACGTACAAAAACGGATAAAACGTATAAAAAACAGATAAAAACGTAAAAAAACAAATAAAAGGTACGAAACCGGATAAAACCGTGCAAAAAATGAATAAAAACGTATAAGTGCAAAAAAAATAAAAAAATAAAAAAAAATAAATATATTTTGGTATTCTATCACTGCCGGACGCGTAGTCCAGTGGTTGTGTCATTGTGTTATATGCTACCAAACCCGGTGATGACATCAAATAAGTACATTATATTGTCATCATTTGTCCTATATAATTGACTTGTTTTATTATATTTTATATGAATCGATACTTAATTGTTTACTTTACTAATTCTCAGGTAAAAACAAGCAATTGATGAAACTTGGCGATTTTGGACGAAATACGGAGCAAAATGATCAAGATGGAAAAGTCTACTGAAATCCAGGAGATACGCCAAATCATTCTAGACAGATGCGCCGTACTATCATATTTAGATGAATTCGAAGACCATTGCCTGACTTTGAAGAATGCGCCGCATCAGATTATATCATGCGCCGCATATGAAACTTTGGTCAACGAAGAAGATCCAACTTGTTCTACTCCAGATACGCCGCATTACATTATCAACATGCGCCGTATCTATATCAAGACTTCACAAAATATGATTCAAGATACTGAAGGACATGCGCCGCATAAAGATTCAAGTTATGCCGCATCTGAAGACGGTGCACGAATATTACAGAATATATTAATCTTGGACCCCACGTGAAGTTAAGTACATGCGCCGCATCTACTTATGTGATGCGCCGCATCGAGCCCTCAGACAGAACCTATAAATACTCAAAGAAGTCAGACGAATTAAAAGGACAAGAAGTATATCAAAACCCTAAGAGACGAATTCAGATGACTTGGCAACACAAGACACACCACCATTGAAGATCTTAGAGCAGTAAGAAGGTCATGCATGTATTTAATTCATTAAGTAGTTTTGTTTTATTTGTAATAGTAAGCTTTAATTCATCAGGATTGATGGGCTTGTGCCAACGATACTGCTCCCCTTAAAATTGGTTTCCCATCAATTAAAGTTTATATGTTGATGTTTTTGGTGACTTGTATATGTGTATTGATAACCTCTGTGTCTAGCTGAGTTTTGCTTGGGCTGCCATACCCCCTCCTCGCCTACTTATCTAGTGTCTAGAAAGTGGGATAGGCATAAGTGATCATTAAGAGTTTACTCGCCTATATTTATGATCCAACGAGACAGATTAGATTACGATACACAACATATAAAACTAGCAATAAAACAAGTGACAAGCTACTTAATCATCAGGACAGGCCTTTTATCTGTATCTATTATCTATTTGTGTACGTGTTAGCCGTTCGCTGATTTGTTCTCATTAGTTTAATTTACTGTTTAATTAACCAAATCGTGCTAGTCTCTCATACTAAACCCCCCTTGCGTTATATTAGATTATAAAACTAACTTAGGATATTAAAATACTGATAGACAAACTAGGATTTACGTTCCACTCTTAGTGATCGACACTCTGCTTACCACTATATACATATTGATCGGATACACTGTCCGTTAGTGTGTGTGTTATAGGATAAGTCGTCTAAATATAAATGTACAACTTGAAATAGGCAATCACCCTATACAACACCGTGACACAATGCACACGTCAAGTTTTTGGCGCCGTTGCCGGGGAGTGAATTGTTAAAACCTGTTTATCTATTAGTATTTTAATTAGGTTTTCTAACTTTTTAGGTTTTTAGTTTTTGCTAAGTTTGTTATATATTAGTTAGATTGCATTCATTGTATAATTTACATATTTACTGTTTTTGTGTATTTGTTTTTCTTGTTTTATTAGTTTTTAGATTTTTCTTTTGTTTTTACTGCATAACTGTTGTCGCTGTATTTTGCTGATACAAACGATACGGCGCATCTATTTTTCAGATGCGGCGTATGGCGTTTTAAATTTATATACGGCGCATTTAATAATTCGAATACGGCGCATCTATCCTCTAGATCCGACGTATTCTGTTTTTAATCAGAAAAATTGTCAAACCCTAACCAACATACAACGCATCTGTTTCTCAGATGCGACGCATGTAATTATTTTATTAAAAACAGTTTTTGAATTAATTAAATAGAAGCGACGCATCGATTTTTATCGATACGGTGCATCATATTCTGAATTAAAAATCTTGTATTTTGAGACGTAAAGAAGATACGACGCATTAGCTTATGCTGATACGGCGCATCTAATTTTTATAAGTATACTTGATTTTTGATAATTTAAACATACGGCGCATTTAATTTATTAAGTGCGGCGTATTGCTTTTCTGAATAAAAGTCTGATTATTTTTTAACGATATAAGATACGGCGTATCCTATTTATTGGGTACGGCGCATCAAGTGCAGTTATCAGCGACTTTTATTTTTCATATCCCGAGCTAATAAATTTTAATCATCTTTCCTGTCTCTTAGAAAATTTTTACTGCGAAGCCTATTTGTTTTGTGTTTCAGGAATCTTGACTGATATTTTCCCAAGCTGGTTCGGAGGACCATGGATCAAAATTACGATCGATGAGATTGTATCAAAGTTCACCCACGAATGTGATAAGGAGCATCATCAGGTCGAAACTTTTATCAATGAACTGTTGCTGAAAGAGCAAAACAATATGATTAGAAAATTGACAATTGAAGTGCACCAATTGTTGAAGGTGATTAAAGCAGTTTTGTTCCTAAGACACGACCTGGATGGAATAACTACTAGAGGCGGATTAGTATCAAGGATGTTCCAATTAGTGGGAAGAATGTTTGGTTACTTGACCATGGAATTAAGAGAGATATGGAGATTGAAGATCTCCTGGAAACAAAATAGGAGCTGAACATGAGTCTAACTTGAAGACTCTGGAATAAAGAAAAGTGCTCACCAGGAGACAACCCGGATCTATCTTTACTGTTTTTGTGTCAAGTCTGTCAGATCTGCAGTAGATGCGGCACATCTCATCCCATAAATGCGGCGTATCTACTACACAGATCATATCTTTTATTTTTCTGCATTTTTATTTTAAACCTTCTGTCAGTTTATTAAATGCGGCACATCCCTGGTTAAGGATGCGACGCATCTTATTCTCTGATTCGTACTAATTCCAGGCTCGATACGGCGCATCCCTTTCCATGGATGCGGCGTATCGACTGACTTGATGATTTTTACAATTTTTATTTTTAATTTTTTATTTTTACTAACTACTAATGAATTATGCACAAGTAGTGGTTTTCTTAATTTAGGTGTGTTGCAAAATGATGTTTATACTTTCTGTGGAAACATCATTCATGGAGGATTGAACGCCTCTCATCCACAAGAAAGTAGATTTTGCTTGCAAATGCATAATGGAGGATCAAACCGAGCAAATCTCAGGGGAGTTTTCCGTTCTAATTCTTTTTATTTCCTGTTTTTAACTTTTAATACAAACAACGAGGACGTTGTTTAACTTAAGTGGGGGGATGGAAAATTAGAACGCTTACTTGTCCTAGATTTTCAAAATTATGCTTCAATCTATACTTAATATATCAAAATTTAAAAATTTTTAGCATGTTTTTGTTAAATCTAAGTTGCATAGCCGCACACATAACTTTATTTGCTAAAATATTTTTATGCATGTGACTAGTAAACTTTAGAACTTGGCTTGTGTACTATTTGAGTCCACCATAATGAGTATTACCGATATAATTGGAGTGACTTGTCAAACTTGGTAAAATTCTAGGATTACACCCAAAAAGCCTACTATATGTTATGTTTATTAACTAACTATACTGGTTAGTTAACCCCCGTATAAAACCCTTTGTTACTCTCACTTTTAGAGTAAGATACCCCTAGAAAAGCCCTCAAAGCCATTTCTTTAATTTCGTTTCATACACCTGTGTTAATTGTTTCATTACACCTTAAACCTTAGCCTACCCTGTAGATTAATGTCTGTGGTTAGTTGCTTTAGACAAAGTGTGTTTCCTTGCGTTACCTGTGTTTGTGTGCGTAAATTCATTATATTTGGTTAGGTCGGGAAATTGCACAATGCAGTTGGAGTGAAAGTAAATATTGTATAATTTGAGTGTTATTATTTTTCGTGTGTTTACTACTTTCACTATTTACCGTTATTTCTAAAGTTATGAAAAGTATAAAAAAAAATTATCCAGAGTTATCCTTATAGTGATATGGTGAAATTTTACACATCTTAGTATTAAAAAGAATTGGAAAAAATAGAAAAGAAAAAGAAATAAGAAAAATTGGAAGTTTGTTTTTAGCCAATTATGTAAAGTTTTGTATTAAGTGCATGATATCGCCACTATTTGTTGTTGTATTATATTTATGGATTGAATGGGAGTTGGCCGTTATGAGAATGCCAACTAAGGTTTATTCTTTGATTAAGAGTTTATTGAGTATAATTCGTGTTTACCTAAAGCGTAAGTTGCATGAGTCAAAAAGCGTGAGTTATTCAATGATATGAGTCTTATTCATGGGATGGTTGGGAAAATGATTAACCACACTTAGGACTTTAATCTATTTGTTTGTTTATTTTTTAATTTACACCAATTTTATATCCTAAATGTTATCCATACCCAACCATATCATTGTGTTGTTAGCTTTCGAGCATCTGGATATGGTGATGGCCAAGTGAGAATATTAAATGTATGAATAAGGTACCGACCATCCGAGTATTAGATTAATTGACTAACGCGCCAGCGTCTAGTGTGTGACTTGGTGACCATCAGTTATGCAAATAACGCGCTAGCGATCCGAGAAGTGCACTAGTGACCATCCGTTAGTTGAAGCGTCGAAGACTCGCGCTAGCGATCTACTAAGTTTATGCAGGAGATGTATGAACGAAGCTAGGTTTAACCCTTAAGCCTCAAAACCCTTTTACCGCTTTAGACTTGTCACTCCTTAGCTTTAGTGGAGGAGATGTGTATCNTAGTTGCTTTAGACAAAGTGTGTTTCCTTGCGTTACCTGTGTTTGTGTGCGTAAATTCATTATATTTGGTTAGGTCGGGAAATTGCACAATGCAGTTGGAGTGAAAGTAAATATTGTATAATTTGAGTGTTATTATTTTTCGTGTGTTTACTACTTTCACTATTTACCGTTATTTCTAAAGTTATGAAAAGTATAAAAAAAAATTATCCAGAGTTATCCTTATAGTGATATGGTGAAATTTTACACATCTTAGTATTAAAAAGAATTGGAAAAAATAGAAAAGAAAAAGAAATAAGAAAAATTGGAAGTTTGTTTTTAGCCAATTATGTAAAGTTTTGTATTAAGTGCATGATATCGCCACTATTTGTTGTTGTATTATATTTATGGATTGAATGGGAGTTGGCCGTTATGAGAATGCCAACTAAGGTTTATTCTTTGATTAAGAGTTTATTGAGTATAATTCGTGTTTACCTAAAGCGTAAGTTGCATGAGTCAAAAAGCGTGAGTTATTCAATGATATGAGTCTTATTCATGGGATGGTTGGGAAAATGATTAACCACACTTAGGACTTTAATCTATTTGTTTGTTTATTTTTTAATTTACACCAATTTTATATCCTAAATGTTATCCATACCCAACCATATCATTGTGTTGTTAGCTTTCGAGCATCTGGATATGGTGATGGCCAAGTGAGAATATTAAATGTATGAATAAGGTACCGACCATCCGAGTATTAGATTAATTGACTAACGCGCCAGCGTCTAGTGTGTGACTTGGTGACCATCAGTTATGCAAATAACGCGCTAGCGATCCGAGAAGTGCACTAGTGACCATCCGTTAGTTGAAGCGTCGAAGACTCGCGCTAGCGATCTACTAAGTTTATGCAGGAGATGTATGAACGAAGCTAGGTTTAACCCTTAAGCCTCAAAACCCTTTTACCGCTTTAGACTTGTCACTCCTTAGCTTTAGTGGAGGAGATGTGTATCCTAGCCAAGCATCTGATAGAATATTCGTCACAACTAAACAATTAAACGATTAGATCGGTTTGAATAGTATATTTTAATTTTGTTTCTAACTCGTTAAGTGTTTGGTTTTGCAAATTATGATGAGACGAATAAGTGCTTAATTGTAAAAATAAATCCTAATATCTTTTAGGATACATTTTCATAAATTATAATCTAAAGGTTTATTTGAGAACAAGTAAAGTTCAAGTGGAGGGATATTTGATGACATCAAATAAGTATATTATATTGTCATCATTTGTCCTATATAATTGACTTGTTTTGTTATATTTTATTGGAGAATCGATACTTAATTGTTTACTTTAGTAATTCTCAGGTAAAAACAAGCAATTGGTGAAACTTAGCGATTTTGGACGAAATATGGAGCAAAATGATCAAGATGAAAAAGTCTACTGAAATCCAGGAGATACGCCGCATCATTCTAGACAGATGCGCCGTACTATCATACTTAGATGAATTCGAAGACCATTGACTGACTTTGAAGAATGCGCCGCATCAGATTATATCATGCGCTGCATATGAAACTTTTGTCAACGAAGAAGATCCAACTTGTTCAACTCCAGATACGCCGCATTACATTATCAACATGCGCCGTATCTATATCAAGACTTCACCAAATACGATTCAAGATACTGAAGGACATGCGCCGCATAAAGATTCAAGTTACGCCGCATCTGAAGACGATGTACGAATATTCCATAATATATTAATCTTGGACCCCACGCGAAGTTAAGTACATGTGCCGCATCTACTTATGTGATGCGCCGCATCGAGCCCTTAGACAGAACATATAAATACTCAAAGAAGTCAGACGAATTAAAAGGACAAGAAGTATATCACAACCCTAAGAGACGAATTCAGACGACTTGGCAACACAAGATACACCACCATTGAAGATCTTAGAGCAGTAAGAAGGTCCTGCGTGTATTTAATTCGTTAAGTAGTTTTGTTTTATTTGTAATAGTAAGCTTTAATTCATCACGATTGATGGGCTTGTGGCCACCATACTGCTCCCCTTAAAATTGCTTTCCCATCAATTAAATTTTATATGTTGATGTTTTTGGTGACTTGTATATGTGCATTGATAACCTCTGTATCTAGCTGAGTTTTGCTTAGGCTGCCATACCCCCTCCTCGCCTACTTATCTAGTGTCTAGAAAGTGGGATAGGCATAAGTGATCATTAAGAGTTTACTCGCCTATATTTATGATCCAATGAGACAGATTAGATTACGATACACAACATATAAAACTAGCAATAAAATAAGTGACAAGCTACTTAATCATCAGGACATGCCTTCTATCTGCATCTACTATCTATTTGTGTACGTGTTAGCCATTCGCTGATTTGTTCTCATTAGTTTAATTTACTGTTTAATTAACCAAATCGTGCTAGTCTCTCAGACTAAACTCCCCTTGCGTTAGATTAGATTGTAAAACTAACTTAGGATATTAAAATACTGATAGACAAACTAGGATTTATGTTCCACTCTTAGTGATCGACACTCTGCTTACCACTATATACATATTGATTGGATACATTGTCCGTTAGTGTGTGTGTTATAGGATAAGTCGGCTAAATATAAATGTTAAACTTGAAATAGGCAATCACCAATACTACACCGTGACACGCTGCACACATCACCCGGGTTCGATCCCATGTGCCCCCTTTTTAGTTTATTAAAAAAAGAGGACTAACGGTGCAAATACCGTTAGTTTAGATGACTAACAGTGTAAATATATTATATCTCGTTAAGAGATAACGGAGAAATATTTGCACCAGTAGTCCTCATTTGAGCTGAATGATGTATGGTGGTTAACTTTTATTAACGGAGAGATGTATATGTCGAAACTTTTGGGAATGTGATGTGTAGTTTGAAACGGGGTAAACCACATGATGTCTTTTGGAGTTTACACTAGTATCTTTTACGTAACAATTATTAAAAGACTAAAATACCCGTGTCTCCTCTACAAAATTAAAGTTTTCGAACAAACCCTTTCCCTAAAATACGCATGAAATAATAACTTCTTTTAAGTTACATGATGAGACGAAAAATGTTACGTTTTTAGGGGTCGGTTTGAGTCCTAATTCGTATGTTTTTGGTTTGGATTTCACCCAAAGTTGTTTCTTTTCTCATTTTAGGTACTTTTGAAGGGAAAATCACAAAAGAAGCATTTTCGGGCGTTTTCGGAGTGAAAAAGTGCGGAAAACAACAAAAACTCAAAAGACCTTGAAGATTACAGAAGGTGACGCCGTCACACTATACAAGGTGACGCCGTCAGGAACAAGTGAAGTCCAGAATTGGAAAAATACTCGTGACGGGCCAGAGAGTTCGTAGTACAAATTGGTGACGCCGTCAACCAGAAAAGAAAAAGAAATAAGAAAAATTGGAAGTTTGTTTTTAGCCAATTATGTAAAGTTTTGTATTAAGTGCATGATATCGCCACTATTTGTTGTTGTATTATATTTATGGATTGAATGGGAGTTGGCCGTTATGAGAATGCCAACTAAGGTTTATTCTTTGATTAAGAGTTTATTGAGTATAATTCGTGTTTACCTAAAGCGTAAGTTGCATGAGTCAAAAAGCGTGAGTTATTCAATGATATGAGTCTTATTCATGGGATGGTTGGGAAAATGATTAACCACACTTAGGACTTTAATCTATTTGTTTGTTTATTTTTTAATTTACACCAATTTTATATCCTAAATGTTATCCATACCCAACCATATCATTGTGTTGTTAGCTTTCGAGCATCTGGATATGGTGATGGCCAAGTGAGAATATTAAATGTATGAATAAGGTACCGACCATCCGAGTATTAGATTAATTGACTAACGCGCCAGCGTCTAGTGTGTGACTTGGTGACCATCAGTTATGCAAATAACGCGCTAGCGATCCGAGAAGTGCACTAGTGACCATCCGTTAGTTGAAGCGTCGAAGACTCGCGCTAGCGATCTACTAAGTTTATGCAGGAGATGTATGAACGAAGCTAGGTTTAACCCTTAAGCCTCAAAACCCTTTTACCGCTTTAGACTTGTCACTCCTTAGCTTTAGTGGAGGAGATGTGTAT
>LBNU01038664.1:95742-158153 GCA_014162995.1 Artemisia annua
CGGGCCAGAGAAATCGTAGTACAAATTGGTGACGCCGTCAACCAAGGCCGTCAGATCTGGAACCAGCAATTATGACCATGTCAAGGAAGGCCGTCTGAAAACCCTAATCGCCGAGCTAACGACGTCACTTATTGGGTTGACGCCGTCAGCCCGCAAAATCTATATATATAGAACATTTTTCTCTTATTTTATAAGAATTTTAGAGTGGAGAACTGGGGACCAAAACCCTAGTACGAGTTTTACAGACCTTGGAGGGTATCCAAACCCTTCCAACTTGCATGTTCAATTGAAGATAACTCTTTATTCATACAATATGTCTATGTGTTTTGTGATATATATTTGTGCTTGTCTTTCTTTTAATATGCTAGGCTAATTTACTTTGTGTTTGCTTAGATCTAATGAAACCTAACTATTGATTATCATGTGATGTATATGTTGTGATTGTATTTGGGTGAATGTTTCATCTACGTTAGACTAAGGAAAACTGGCTAATCTCATATATGGTAACATGCTTGAACGTCTTTAGAAACGTGAATCATATGTGCGTTATTGGTTTTAAGGTAGTATTTCATGCATAGGTTGCTATCGGTGAGCTCATGATAGGATGCTTGACGTATCGTCATAGAGTGAGGTAGGAACTTATAGAGTTAGGGAATTGAACGCACTCCCTACGACTTGTTAGGAATACACCCGTCATCCAAGCAAACTCAACATACTAGTCACATGGTAAAAGATAGTTAGGGAGTAATGAAATCTAAGTAAACACTATTCTCCACCACTGATTTTCTCTAAAACAAAAAAAACACAAAAATATAAGTAGCTTAGAAGTAGATAATTTGGGTTAGTTGACTAGCAACTAATTCCGCCCTATCCTCCAAAACCAGAGATTTACTGCTTTCATAAAATATATAAAAATACAAAACGAATCTTCCTCCACCCTTAGACCTAGATTAGAGTAGCCTTTAGCCTAACGAACACTATTCCCTGTGAGAGAACGATCAATCCCCCGGTACTTGCCACTTCACTATACTACATCGGTCAGGTACACTGCCTGGTGGGGATTGCAAGCTTCTCGAGATCCCTCGAGAGGTAAAACGTAGTGCGTGTTGCAATCCACGCGCATCAATAAACATATAGAAATTCGTCATCACTTTCTTAGGGATAACGTACAAAAAGGAAATATAACAATAGAAAAGATAGCCTCGGAAGATAACATTGCCGATATATTCACTAAGCCCCTTAAGCGTGAATTATTTTGACCACTTGCGTTTAGGATTAAGAATGATGGAGCAAATTGATTAAATCTTGGAATATTTAAAATCTTCTGAAAAATCAAAGTTCTGAATTTTTTTTTTTTGTCAGATGGGCGGACCCCTTAAATTTATAAGGGCGGCCCCCTAAAAATTAACAGGACCGGCCTTACTTTAAGGGGGCCGGCCATCTGAACAATAAAACTGCATTTTTTTTCTTTTCCTCAAACCTGAGTCTAGGATTCTGTTTTGCATAAATATATTTTCAAAGAAAACCCCAATTCAATTTTTATTAAATCATTCTCACGTTTAGGAAAACTCATTGTTGAATAATGATAAAAAACGTTTTTCTCTCAAATCATGCATAATAGTCTCACTCTAGTTATATATATATATAATCCAATATATACATATACATGACACTTAGAAGTGAGCAAAGCTAAATCAAGGAGATCAAGGATCGTTTCTAAGGAAAATTTTCTTTTCTTTTATAGGAGTCGAAACGATCTCAACTCCATATTTGTTTCATATAGGCACACACTAGAACAAAATCAAGAATCACATTATCACATTTGTTCCATCACTAGTTTCTCACTCATTAGTTGCCTTTGCCCTTGTACTAAGTTAGTTTTGTTAGGTAGAATACCTTAATTACTTGATTTATTACTTTATTAAGTTTGCATGCATGCTTAGTTGTAATTATATTATATGTNTATATATATATATATATATATATATATATATATATATATATATATATATATATATATATATATATATATATATATATATATATATATATATAATCCAATATATACATATACATGACACTTAGAAGTGAACAAAGCTAAATCAAGGAGATCAAGGATCGTTTCTTAAGAAATTTTTTTTTAGGAGTCGAAACGATCTTAACTCCATATTTGTTTCATATAGGCACACACTAGAACAAAATCAAGAATTACATTATCACATTTGTTCCATCAATAGTTTCTCACTAATTAGTTGCCTTTGCCCTTGCACTAAGTTAGTTATGTTAGGTAGTATGCCTTAATTACTTGATCTTTTACTTTATTAAGTTTGCATGCATGCTTAGTTATAATTATATTACATGCTTATTTGCCTATATGCTTTTCATGCATATTTCATAATACATGCATAGTTGCCTAAAGAGTTGGACTTGTCCAAAACCAAACCTCAAAACAAACCTCTTTTCAGAAGAAAAAAAATTATGTCAGAAATCCTGTTTCAGGCAATCTGTGAACCTAGTCTGGGCGGCCCCCTTAATTATAAAGGGTGGCCCCCTTAAAATTAAAGGGGCCGGCAAGTATTTAAGGGGGCCGACCACCTGATGGACGAAGTTCACTATTTGCTTTCTGCTTTTTAGCCATTTCACCCTACTTTGATTCCTCACTTCCCAAAATACTCAAACACATTTTGTCTAGCCAATTCAACACATATTATCCTTCCATAAACACATAATCATCACATTATAAATACCCCTCTTCATTACAAATCATTACTCAACCTATCATGTCATCTCCCAATCACCCAAGATCCAAGCCTTCAAGGGTTGCAAAGATCTCCGTCAAACCCGTTTGGAGAAGAAAGCTTGATACATGTCAAAAATCCACTTCAATAAATGATGTTGTCTCTAACCAACCAACATCTAAGCCTCTAACTTACCCAAATGAAACCACCCTTTTGCATCAACAAGACAACCTTACAATCACTCTCACTAATAAAATCCCACATTCACCTCACTCACTTCTACCAAATGACCCTTTTGAGGATCATACTCAATCTCAAAACAACAACCATCACACTCATCTAAACATGGATCCCATGTTCCATGACCAAACCTCAATCCCCAATCACAATCCAACTCCACCATCATCACCTTCCTCCGAACATAAAAAGTTCGTTGAAGAGCTCAAAGAAGCTCATGAGCTTAATGCTCTTCTTGCTTTACACATTACTCAAAGCAATTTGGATCAACATCCTTCCTCCACCCACTCCTCACCATCCAACAACTTGATCCAATTTGAGAATCATGTTAACAATTGTCCTTGTTGCATCTTTCTCCAAAAACAAACCCTTGCACTCAATGAACGTCTCACTTGGATTGGCATCTACTTACTATGACTTCACCAACATCACCACCACCTAACACTCCATACCCTACACCATTAAACCACTAAATCCAATCACCACACCTACCATCTCCAAATAAAATAACCAAAACTTTTTTTTAATCCCAAGCAAGTCCAAGAGACCTCAAGTTGGCAACTTAGTATCATCTTATGTAGTTTGCTAAGAAAAGCATATATATATGCTTATGTATGAATGATTATGTTTTCAACATAATCCATTTTAATAATTTTATCAAAGAATGTTTTTTGTTTTCTTTTATCTTCATACATTCTTATTACTTTTTGTTGTAATATATTCCTTGCATTATATATATTGCTTGTGATCTAAATATTTTTGCAAGCATTCCATATATCGATTTCTCTTTTGACCTTAAAACGAGGGGGAGTATACGTCAAGGGGGAGCTTTACATTCATCGGGATAACCTTTTTGATGCTAACAAAAAGGGGGAGAAATGATATAAACTCACTAAATACTTGTATATATATTATTTTTGGTTTAATGAGTTTAGATTTTGTAATCATCAAAAAGGGGGAGATTGTTGATATAAATAATGCATAAAAACGTTATTAATATCTTTCGATATCCCTATGTTTTGACGATCACAAAATGTAAAAACATTAAACGTAAAATTATTACGTAAACAAGTATTTAGTTACAAATATCATATCTTCCAACAAAATCACTTAAGGTATGAATAAACAAATATCTAATACATTTTATGATCAAAGGGATTTTTATTTAAACATTACAAAGTTTATAAAATGATATAAACATCTTATATATTTTTGAAAAACACTTTTGGTAATTAAAGGAAAATGTTTAATTCATAACAAATATATGAATTCAAATTTTTAACCAAAATCAGTTAGTTTTTCACCAAATAAACTTTCACCAGAAAAGACAAAGAAATCTGGCCGTGACAGGTGCGCGGCCCCTTTAATTGTAAGGGCGGCCCCCTTAATTTTAAGGGGGCCGGCCACCATTTAAGGGGGCCGACACGCTCCTGTTGTCAGATTCCTTTGCCTATTAATACAGCTTCATTCCTGCAATTTTTTTCTCACCTTTTGCATGAATATTCTCAGTCCCAATCCTTTCTAAACATCCTTCTAAATCCTTTGATCATAAGATTATAAGTCTTTGTTTCAAGTGATATTCCTCATCATTCAAAGTGCAAGAGAAGAATACTCCTTCAACATCAAGTTAAAGAAGTATTGTAGATATTGTTTAGTAGTTGTATATATTGTTTGTAAAGGTGTAGTGTGTTTATAATTAGGAGATTTAGGAGTATTAGTTGTGAAGAGATGTAGTGAAGAACAAGTAGTGTTGTGAAGTAGGATTAGTGAAGTTGAGAGAAGTCGTGAAGTATTTGTGGTGTGTATAAGTTGTGTAGAAGTTGTGATAAGTCGTGAGATTGGTTCTAGCTATTATTAGAACTCGACATTTTGCTTGGTGTCGCTAAACGGTGTAAGCAAAGGTGTGTAAGGTTTATCCGCCATAAGGGAGCTTGTTGACACAGTGAAGAAAAATCCCGAGTTAGGTTCTCGGGGAGTGGAGTAGGACGAAGAGGAGATTCGTAGCCGAACCATTATAAATCCTTTGTCTCGCGGTGCTATCTTTCTTTCTCTATCTCTTTACTTACTTACTTACTTATTTTGTCATTATATACTTTCTTAGATATAAGTGTTTATAATTGTGCAAGTAATTGATCTCACATAAAACTAGAATCAAAGTTTTTAAAACAACGTTTTTCATTAAAATTAAAAAGACGTAAAACTATTCAACCTCCCCCCCCCCCTTCTAGTTTTCCACATAACTACACTGGTTAGTTAACCCCCGTATAAACCCTTTTGTTTACTCTCACTTTTAGAGTAAGATACCCCTAGAAAAACCCTCAGAGCCATTCCTTTTTGTTTCTTACACCTTTGTTAAAATGTTTCGTTACACTCTTACACCTTAGCCTACCCTGTAGATTAAAATCCGTGGTTAGTTACTTTAGGCAAAGTGTGTTTCCTTACATTACCTGTGTTCGCGTGCGTAATTCATTATCTTTGGTTAGGTCGGGAAATTGCACAATGCAATTGGAGTGAAAGTACATATTGTATAATTTTAGTTTATTTTTCGTGTGTTTACTACTTTCACTATTACAGTTATTTCTGAAAGTTATGAAAAGTATGGAAAAATTATCCGGAAAAATCGTGATAGAAAAAAGTTGTGAAATTTTACACATATTAAAAAAAAATCAAAAAAATAGATAAAAAAAAAAAGAAAGAGAAGAAGTTGGAAGTTTATTTAACCAACTTATGTAAAGTTTTGTATTAAGTGGGAGATATCACCACTATTTGTTGTTGTATTATATTTATGGATTGAATGGGAGTTGGCCGTTATGGGAACGCCAACTAAGGTTTATTCTTTGTTTAAGATTTTGTTGAGTATAATTCGTGTCTACCTAAAGCGTGAGTTACATGAGTCAAAAGCGTGAGTTATTCAATGATATGAGTCTTATTCATGGGATGGTTGGGAAAGTAATTAATAACATCAAATTTACCCCCAATCTAAGTGTTAATTTCCCCCTTAAAATGCCCATCTTTTCTACTTATATGAAGAATATATACTCTTATTTCTTCCTATTTTGGTTTCAGGGTAAAGATGAGCAAAAGGGACAATTTATTGACTAAAAAGTGGGAATTAAGCTTAAAGTTACATTGAAGACACAAACACGGCGGTCTAGTTAAGTGATGATACTACACCGTTAGAAGATTTACCCCATTCAGTGAAGACTACGCCGGAGCAAGCCACTAAGCTACGGCGTAATAGAGATTACCAAAGAATACGTCGTAGTTAGTAATTGGACTACGGCGTAATGTTGATGATATGAGCCTTACGCCCGTAGTTAGTAATAGGACTACGGCGTAAGAAAGATTCTATGAAGGTTATGCCCGTAGTTAATAATTGGACTACGGCGTAAGAAAGATTTTATGAAGACTACGCCCTGATGCGTGGTTTTGTGACCTTACAACAGGTTTTACCTCTCGAGGGATCTCAAGAGGCTTACAACCTCACCAGGCAGTGTACCTAACCGATGTAGTATAGGATAGTGGTAAGTACGGGGGATTGATCGTTCTCTCACAGGGAATAGTGTTCGTTAGGACAGAAAAACTACTCTAATAGGTCTAAGGGTGAAGGAAGATTCTTTTTGTATTTTTGTATTTTTAGGAAAGCAAGTAAAATATCGGTTTTGAAGGAGTGGGCGGAATTAGTTGCTAGTCAACTAACCCAAAATAACTACAATTGCAAATAAAATAAAATATCTAAACTATTTGGTTGTGAAAACAATATGGAGAAAAGTTGTGTTTACTTAGACTTCATTACTCCCTAACTATCTTTTACCGGTTAATTGATATGTATGTTACTTGTGTGGATGAAGGGTGTATTCCTAATAACTCATGGAGTGGCATACATATCTCTCCAATTCTATGAGCTCTTATCTCGCCCTATGCCATGCACGGCACAACCATAGGGGTTGTAAACAGTGGCTCATGCGTTAAATACTACCTTAATAGCCTAGTATGCCTTGGCTACATGTTTCCCAAGACGTTCAAGCACGTTACCATAAAGGAGGTTGGCCAGTTTTCTTGAGCCTAACATTGATGGAACAATCATCCCAACAAACAACAACACACACCAATCAACCAATAATTAATAGTTAGGTTTCATTAGATCTAAGCAAACACAAGAAGAATTTAGCTACACGTGTTAATTAAAAGACAAGCAAAAGATATAATCAACCAACACATAGACTTATTGATTGAATTAAAGTGAAGACTTATCTTTAATTAAGCATGAGGGTTCCAAGGGTTGGAAACCCTAAAAAGTACAGAAAATTCGTCTAGGGTTTGGTGCCAAAAGTTCTTCACAAAGTTCCACACTAATTAATCAAAAATAGAAAACTATATATAGACTTTTACACTCTGACGGAGTCAGGTTATAGGGTCTGACGCCGTCAGCCCGCCGCCATAAGGTTTCTCGGATGGCCTAGATCCACTTCTGACGCCGTCACCCTTTGTTGCCTTCTGGGCCGTCACTCTTTAAAACATAACCTGACAGCCTACACCTATTAACACCTGACGGCGTCAGGTGCAAATCTCCAAATTCTTTCTGGCCCGTCATTTGAAAATTGGTTTTCACTCTTTTGTCAATGCTTGCTGACGGCGTCACCTTGTGACTCTGACGCCGTCAGGTAGTAATTCCAGCTTCTTTTGAGACTTTGTCGTTTTCTTCACTTTTATGCTCCAAAAACGTCCCAATATGCATGTTTTTCAGAATTCCTCTCAAAAGTATCTAAAATGACAAAAGGAACGATTTAGGGCAATATTTGATCACATTTATACGAATTAAGGCTTAAATGACCCCTTAAAAGCGTAACACTTTTCGTCTCATCAAATACCCTTACACTTGGGATTTGCTTGTCCTCAAGCAAATGAGCTTTTATTCCAATCAAAATATGATTTAGGGGTCATTTAACACGAATATAAAAGTAATTACAACAAATATTTATTAGACCCTAATCATAACAAGCACGGAAATCATACACTAGCACCTCACAAATAGTGTTTGGATTCTCTCATCTCTCAAATGTCATAGAAGTTATATCTCATAAATGAAAATGGAAAATAACACTCACTACCTGTCATAGCAAATAGATTACCATAGGCTTGGGAGAGGATCAATTACTCCTCCACTAGGCGTAAGCACCTAAGATAAACTATCAAAGAGGGCTTTCCAAAGGGTTGTAACGTAAGGTGTAGGGATATGATAAACACGGTTTGGTTGGAATAAAGGGTATTTTAATGGTGGCAAGTTAATTATCATGATCAAATACATGCACTCTACATCGTTGCTTAAGCCAAGACTCGACTCAATCTTAATCTAAAAGTGAAATAACAAAAACTAAAAAGAAACATAAAAGGAAACAGGATGGTAGTCCGTATGTTTTTCTACTTTCTTTTTCACATTTTTTTTTTGTATTTTTCTTGATTTTTCGATTTTTTTTTCATACACTCTTGCCCTACCATCCAAAATAATACATCATAGGGGAGTTGCATTCCCCTTACACTTGAATCTTTACATAACTTTACAATTACTAATCTAATGACTCGAATTAAGATAATTGAAAAACTTAGAGTACTTTTAAAATGTTTAGCACATATGGGGGTAATAATGTCGTTCTTCCCCATTACTCCATTACACTAGTACTTTACCCATGAGTCCCAATCGTCCCAAAACAATATGTACAAGGATATGACTTAACTTAGCAACCATGTAATTGACTAGATAATTAACTAAGCGTTTAACAAATGTTTTCACAATAATGCACCAAAGGTGGGTGCATACAAGGTAGGTTAAGGCGATTTGGGTGTACATTTAATGGGGTGTAAACAAATTCTCACTTTGAGTAAGATGCCCAAAGATCGAAATGAAAGGATAGGCTCGGAGGGGTGTACTAGGGGTATCGTGTACCAAAAATGGATACAACGCAAAGGGTGTGGGAGAATTACTTGACCAATGAAGTCAATGTAATTATAACAAAAAATACGGGTGTAAAACAATGGGTTAATCCTAATGCCTCTTATCATGTAGTAAATCTTAACTACACGAATGTAGTCTCACTTGTGGATTTGAGATGGTCCTAACGCAAGTTCTAGAATCTAAATGCTACCGGTACTCACATCATAGCACCAAAGATGGATGCTTTTCCTACCAATTCTAGGGGCGAACCTCACATATTTGCGGTTGAAAAATTTTTTAGTGGTACGGTTTTGTGCTAGTCATACAATTTTCTATCCATGAGACGCTCATTAAGACCAAGGTTTCACTTCTAGATGTTGTAAAAAAATTTAAATTGGCGCTAAAATTGCCCTAACAAACATTTCTCTTGGTTTTATTACAAATTCACTATCAAACAAAGCAAAACATCAAGCGTAAGTGTATTCTCAATGGTGCCTTCATTTACCCCCCTTACGCTTAAACCGAACATTGTCCCCAATGTTCAAATAGAAGATGTAAAAGTAAATAAAATGAAAGAATGAAATCAAATACTCCCATGAATCGTTTGATGTGGATAATGAGGTAATATGGTTAGATCTTCTTCCAAGAAAGACGAACGCTCAAAGCTTCCCTTCCAAAATAATAAAAGTCTTCTTGTCCAAAATAACCTGTTAACCTGAAAAAGATAAAGGCCAACCTCGCATAAAATCGGCGGTAAAATCTACATAATAGGATATAATGCTTGTGGAATGAATATTTTTGCAGAATTCCTGGAGATTATAAGTTAAAGAATTAACAAAACTTTTTAGGTTTCCGGAAGAAATACAAAACTTTCAAAAATTGCAGAAAAATTTAACCTGACGCCGTCAGGTGTTATGCCTGACGCCGTCAGAATGATCTGACAGAATTCTCATGTTAAGTTTCCGGAAAAATTTTGGAAAAAACTAGATCTTACTTCCTGGAATTCCTGCAAAAATTCATTATGACTCGATACAAGCATTTGACACAAACAAATANTCGTCCCAAAACAATATCTACAAGGATATGACTTAACTTAGCAACCATGTAATTGACTAGATAATTAACTAAGGGTTTAACAAATGTTGTCACAATAATGCACCAAAGGTGAGTGCATACAAGGTAGGCTAAGGCGATTTGGGTGTACATTTAGTGGGGTGTAACAAATTCTCACTTTGAGTAAGATGCTCAAAATCGAAACGAAAGGATGGGCTCAGAGGGGTGTACTAGGGGTATCGTGTACCAAAAATGGATACAACGCAAAGGGTGTGGGAGAATTAGTTGACCAATGAAGTCAATGTAATTATAACAAAAATACGGGTGTAAAACAATGGGTTAATCCTAATGCCTCTTATCATGTAGTAAATCTTAACTACACGAATGTAGTCTCACTTGTGGATTTGAGATGGTCGTAACTAAAGTTCTAGAATCTAAATGCTACCGGTACTCACATCATAGCAACAAAGATGGGTGCTTTTCCTACCAATTCTAGGGGCGAACCTCACATATTTGGGGTGAAAATTTTTTTTAGTGGTACGGTTTTGTGCTAGTCATACAATTTCCTATCCACGAGACGCTCATTAAGATCAAGGTTTCACTTCTAGATGTTGTAAAAAATTTTAAATTGGCGCTAAAATTGCCCTAACAAATATTTCTCTTGGTTTTATTACAAATTTACCATTAAACAAAGCAAAACATTAAGCGCAAGTGTATTCTCAACGGTGTCTTCATTTACCCCCCTTACACTTAAACCGAACATTGTCCCCAATGTTCAAATAGAAGATGTAAAAGTAAATAAAATGAAAGAATGAAATCAAATACTCCCCTAAATCGTTTGATGTGGAAAATGAGGTAACACGGTTACATCTTCTTCCAAGAAAGACGAGCGTTCAAAGCTTCCCTTCCAAAATAATAAACGTCTTCTTGTCCAAAATAACCTGTTAACCTGAAAAAGATAAAGGCCAACCTCGCATAAAATCGGCGGTAAAATCTATATAATAAGATATAATGCTTGTGGAATGAATATTTTGCAGAATTCCTGGAGATTATAAGTTAAAGAATTGACAAAACTTTTTAGGTTTCCGGAAAAATACAAAACTTTCAAAAATTGCAGAAAATTATAACCTGACGCCGTCAGGTGTTAACCCTGACGCCGTCAGAAAGTTCTGACAGAATTCTCATGTTAAGCTTCCGGGAAAAATTCTGGAAAAACTAGATCTTACTTCCTGGAATTCCTGCAAAAATTCATTATGACTCGATACAAGCATTTGACTCAAACAAGTACTAATATGTATGTTAATTTCATTGTTATGATTCATGTTCATTCGTTCTATATAAACCGATTTAGATTTCCCTTACACTTAGCTTTTGCAAAATACCTTTATATGTAGTTAAGACGAAGTTAAAAACAAAATAAAGCATTTTCACAAGTTAGTTTGAATCATGAATCAATAACAAGAAATATCATACATATGGAAACAAATAAAATCAAATAAACAAACAAATAAAACACAAAGCATTGGTTGCCTCCCAAGAAGCGCTTTTCTTTATTAACGAGTCTTGTAGCTAGACTCAAAGTCACCGTACATTACGTGACTTCGTCGTTGGTCACGGTTCCTAATTCATCCTCTTTTCCGGTTTTGTATTATTCTGGTCCTAATTTTAAACAATCCTTATAGAAACCGAATATTCTTCCTATGACATAGTCTACTCCCCTACGTCTATCCTCATCGTTCCTATAGTAAACCGCTTGTTTGAGCTCCTTTTCAACATTGGACAAGTGTTGGAATTGCTCTATCTTATATGGCATTTGGTAGTTCACTTCGTCGGTCTCATCCTTGAATTTAACTATTCCTAAAAAAGGTTCATGAGTCATTCTAGAGACCTCGATAAATGGTTTACCTAAAACTACTTGGGTTACACTTGCGTCGACTATTGGGCGGATATCTTCTACAATCACAAAGTCGGTGACATAGCTAAAGTTTCCTACATAAACCGGTAATCCCTTAACTCTCCCCGTGAAGTTACTAATCCATCCCTTATCGGGGAGCACCCTATACCTAAGTTGGTTTTTCATTATCAAATTGTATTGGGCTCTAGTCAAGATGTTTATGGGTGATCTAGGGTCGATGTAAGCTTTCCATATATGCAAATGTCCGATGTTGCATGGTATGCTGAGATTAGAAGGATCGCCCACTTTGATAATCGGGTTACCTAGGAAGTATGGGGTCTCGGAGTCATCGAATAGATTCTTATGATATGCTCGCTCTTCCCTAGTTGGTAACCTATTGAAGTAGTCCTCTTCTCATATCGCTTCTATTTCGCTAATCTTAGCTTTCCTATCATCCTCTACTCCCTTATTCTCATCCTTTGATTCACTATCATCCTCACTCCTATCAATTGGTCTAATGGTAACAACGTTGACGAAGTGGACATGTTTGGATGAAGAGGGGTCTTTGATTTGGGGTCCGCTATTGGTGTTCCTAGCGTCCTTATGTGGGGGTGATAGCACTTGGTTGTTGAGGGCCTTCAACAAGTTGTCAATCTTATTGGTCATCTCTACTTGTTGTTGATTGAATTCGGATGTGAATTTAGCTATACGAGCTTCTTGAGATGCCATAAACTTGGATATCAACCCTTCGAAGTTGTTGGTACTACCATAGTTGTTGGAAGGATTGTTGTTGAAGGTACGGTTTGAGGAAGGACCATTGGGTTGAAACCGATTAGGTGGGTTGGAAGAATTGTTTTGGGGCGCGTTTTGGTTTGACTTCCACCTAAGGTTGGGGTGATTTTTCCATTAGGGGTTGTATGAATCTTTGTAAGGGTTTGGCTCGGGTTTGAAAGTGTACCACTTGTCTCCCGCTCCGTCGGTACGCGTGGATGCGTAGTCCGCAAAAGCTTGTTTAGGGAGTTCCATGCAATCACGAGTGTCGTGGGGACCACTACATAATTCGCACGAAGAAGTGATTTTGTTCACTTGGCTTAAAGGTTTAGGAGCTTCGTAGGATTTCATGAGAAACTTGACTTGGTCCTCAAGTTCTATGATCCTACGGTCGGAAGGGCTTGAATTATTCGAAGGCAAAGATATCGCCATGACCGTTTTATTCAAATCACGGGGATCGTTCCAACATTCGTTGTCATAAAGAGCAAGATCTTCTAGGAGATCCCATGATTGTTCCGCACTTAGATCACGTAGCTTGCCACCGGCCGCTTGGTCAATGGTTTGCCTCGTGTGGAGATTGATGTGGTCATAGAAGATTTGGACTTGGAGCCAAAGGTCTATGCCATGATGAGGGACTTTTTGGAGTAAGTCCTTGAATCGAGTCCATGCCTCGTAGAGGGTTTCGCCTTGGCGTTGTTGGAACGCCAAGATATCATTCCTTAGCTTGGTAGTTCTCCCCGGTGGGAAAAATTGAGCAAGGAAATGAGTTGTGAGATCATCCCAAGATGTGATGGATCCTGCGGGAAGCCGCTCAAGCCATTGACTAGCTTGGTCCCGTAGAGAGAATTGGAAGAGACGCAATCGGGTCGTCTCTCGAGTGGCAACATCAAGGTATATGGAATCTACGATTTTTAGGAAATCCTTGAGATGTTGATTTGGATCTTCCGAACGAAGTCCATGGAATGCGCATCCGCTTTGCACCAACCGGATGGTGTCGGATCGCAAGGGAGTGACATTGGCTCCTTGAGTGAGCTCATTGGTGTTGCGATAGCCAAGGTGGCTAGGTCGGGAATACTCTCCTAAGGTACGGGGTCTAGGAGGTTGGTTTGGTTGTGGTGGGTGGTTTGGTTGAAGTGGGTTGTTGGGATCAAGGATGTTACCACCTTCCATGATGGCGGATGGTAAAGGTTACGAACAAAAACATGAAGAAGTAAGATAGACTAAAGAAATCCTAAATAATAAAATAAAAATCTCACTAGAAAGGAATCTAGCGAGTAGACCTAATAAAATAAAAATTCTACCTAAATAATAACTATTCCCCGGCAGCGGCGCCAAAAACTTGATGCGTGGTTTTGTGACCTTACAATAGGTTTTACCTCTCGAGGGATCTCAAGAGGCTTACAACGCCACTAGGCAGTGTACCTGACCGATGTAGTATAGGATAGTGGTAAGTACAAGGGATTGATCGTTCTCTCACAGGGAATAGTGTTCGTTAGGACATAAAAACTACTCTAATAGGTCTAAGGGTGAAGGAAGATTCTTTTTGTATTTTTATATTTTTATGAAAGCAAGTAAAATCTCGGTTTTGAAGGAGTGGGCGGAATTAGTTGCTAGTAAACTAACCCAAAATAACTACAATTGCAAATAAAATAAAATATCTAAACTATTTGGTTGTGAAAACTATATGGAGAAAAGTTGTGTTTACTTAGACTTCATTACTCCCTAACTATCTTTTACCGGTTAATTGATATGTATGTTACTTGTGTGGATGAAGGGTGTATTCCTAATAACTCATGGAGTGGCATACATATCTCTCCAATTCTATGAGCTCTTATCTCCTCCTATGCCATGCACGGCACAACCATAGGGATTGTAAACAGTGGCTCATGCGTTAAATACTACCTTAATAGCCTAGTATGCCTTGGCTACATGTTTCCCAAGACGTTCAAGCACGTTACCATAAAGGAGGTTGGCCAGTTTTCTTGAGCCTAACATTGATGGAACAATCATCCCAACAAACAACAACACATCAATTAACCAATAATTAATAGTTAGGTTTCATTAGATCTAAGCAAACACAAGAGAATTTAGCTACACATGTTAATTAAAAGACAAGCAAAAGAGATAATCAACCAACACATAGACATATTGATTGAATTGAAGTGAAGACTTATCTTTAATTAAGCATGAGGGTTCCAAGGGTTGGAAACCCTAAAAAGTACAGAAAATTCGTCTAGGGTTTGGTGCCAAAAGTTCTCCACAAAGTTCCACACTAATGAATGAAAAATAGAAAACTATATATAGACTTTTACACTCTGACGGCGTCAGGTTATAGGGTCTGACGCCGTCAGCCCGCCGCCATAAGGTTTCTCGGATGGCCTAGATCCACTTCTGACGCCGTCACCCTTTGTTGCCTTCTGGGCCGTCACTCTTTAAAACATAACCTGACGGCCTACACCTATTAACACCTGACGGCGTCAGGTGCAAATCTCCAAATTCTTTCTGGCCCATCATTTGAAAATTGGTTTTCACTCTTTTGTCAATGCTTGCTGACGGCGTCACCTTGTGACTCTGACGCCGTCAGGTAGTAATTCCAGCTTCTTTCGAGACTTTGTCATTTTCTTCACTTTTATGCTCCAAAAACGTCCAAATATGCATGTTTTCCAGAATTCCTCTCAAAAGTACCTAAAATGACAAAAGGAACGATTTAGGCCAATATTTGATCACATTTATACGAATTAAGGCTTAAATGACCCCTTAAAAGCGTAACACTTTTCGTCTCATCACGCCCGTAACAAGTAATGGAGTTACGGCGTAGTGATTATTACAAAGATTACGGCGTAATCTTACCATACGACTACGCCATAGCAAAGACGAGCCCTATAAATACCAAGGGAATTTTCGTCCACAATTGGTCAAGTTCCTATCCCCCAAACCTGCACTAGGGTTTGGGGAGAACGACCCAGAAGAAGAATGAAGACCACGAAGGCTAGAGAGATGGTGTGCAATTAGACTAGGAACCACCTAGTCTAACACATGTTCGAATTCTATTTTGTTTCGCAATTTTATGAATTCTCTTTATTAAGATTTGGTTTTAGTTATTTATTCATATTCATCTTTGTAGACGTTATCTTAGCTTGTTCGTTATTCTTTCGTTTCGGTAATATGTAAGTGTGGTTGAATCTATTCAGTCTAGGTGAATTAACCCTAGGACCCTAGACTGGTAGGTTGTGGGGATTGGTAAGAATCGGCCATAGTACTACCTTTCCTTATGTGCGAATTAACCCTAGGATCACCTACCAACCGAATGTATTTAAGAAGCTAGAGGGAATCTAAGATCTGACCATGCCGGGTTCCGCTAGAGCAAGTCTATTAAACATGGCACTTAATGACTCTTGTATCTTAACTGATGAACTCTTGGCTTTACAATAGTCGAGAATAGGATGAGATGCAAGATAGGGCTGATGATATGACCAACTGACTCTTGTCAATTTGCACCCACTACATAGAACACTAATATATGAATTAGGCTTCACCTTAATATCTTAATAACCTATCTTTATCTTTAGTATCTTTATTTTCTCTTTTGTTTATTTTATGTCTTGGTTACTATTTAATCTATTCACTAATACCCTTTTTAGTACTTACCTTAGTTTGCCAGACCAACAGCTCTTGGGACGACACTCGGATTTATCTAAAGGCATACTATACATGACCGGGTACATTGCCTGTTAGTATGTATTAATCCTTATAATTCAAAATTTATAAATGTAAAACAGGATGAAAATAACGCATCAAGTTTTTGGCGCCGCTGCCGGGGAGCAGTTTATTTAGGCAAGTTAAGGTATGTTTCAATTTCTACATTAAAAGATCAAAACAAGCATTGACGATCTACATACGAGTTTTGACCTCGTTACGAAATCCAGGTACACAAATTTACATTTGTCATTTAAATTTTAACCAAACTACGCCGTAGCAGCTAGCTGAACTACGCCGTAGCAATATCTAAATTTCTACTGCAATTTTAAACTAACTACGGCGTAGCCACTAACCGAACTACGTCGTAGCAATATTTTATAATTGAAATTTCATTAAAATTTTACGGTAGCTACGGCGTAGCTCTAGGTATGAGCTACGGCGTAGGAACCAGATGATATAAAAACGTGCTTATGTACACTCAAGTATTCACCTTAAACTTTGCACACACACATACACACATCCTCTGCAAAAAAATTTCTGAAAATTTTTTTCATCCACTCTCCTTTGCATCATCAATGGCAGGTAAACACTCAATTCTCCTTCCTTAACCTTTCTTATTATTAATTGCAATTTTTAGGGTTTTTACAATGCTAGGTTAGGGGATCATGATTTAGCACGATTTAAGTTCCGATCTAATCTGTAAATCAATAGTTTGAACAAATGAATGAGTTTGATTTAAGGTTTTCTCAATTCAATTTTTTGAAAAATTGAATTAGGTTTAAGTTTTAAATAGCCCCTTTTGATATTTGAGTGAGAAACCTTTATTTTAAACTTTGGTGGGAATTTTTATGATTACGGCGTAGTAAATTGATCGAACCCCCGTATATCATATCTGATTGTGACTGCAGAAATGAGGCTACAGCGTAGCTAGCTATAGCGCTACGCCGTAGCATTGATTGTTGTTCAGAACGTTTACTGGGAAATCAACAATTACGGCGTAGCTAGTAATGGCGCTACGTCGTAACACATGTTTTTACACAGAATCCATGTTTTTAAAATTTGACCACTACGGCATGGCTAATTGTAGAACTACGCCGTAGCCCTATATTTTTAACAGTTTAACCATTTTCGCAATTACGGCGTAGCTAGTTATGGAACTACGCCGTAGTAACTTTTTGAACTGGTTACGGCGTAGCTAGTTATAGCGCTACGCCATAGAACCCGTGATTTATTAATATTGTGTTTCTTACTTTCATAGTTTTGCATGAAACAACAACAATAACCCAACCCAGTAGCTTAAGTTTTTGAACTACTCTCCTGAAATTAGGAAGGCGTGCAAAAAGGACCTAAGGAACTTAAGGCTAAGACTATTGAGAACCCCGAGGCCCTTAACTTGGGCGAGTTTGAAATAATTGAGGGGAGTGATGCTCTTAAGAAATTAAGGAAGCGGTGTAATACTGTTTTTAGACTTGGTGAAGAAAAATTTATGTGCAAGGCTTGGCTGAAGGTGTTTACTGTTTATGAGCCAGTCATCCACGAGTATGTGTGGGAGTTTCTTGCTACTGTCGATTTTGTGGAACATGTTGCTAGTTTGACCGAGAAGTGACTGGTCTTCCAACTGGGAGGTGTTCAACGGAGCATGAGTATGATGGAATTTATTTTGGCTATGGGACTGTATACTAGGAGACAAGTGGAGTCAGACATCTTTCAGGAATACTACAACAGATACCTGAAAGAGAAGCCTCACGACTACAACCCAAGTGTTTACTTTTTACAAATTTCAAATGCATGGAACTATGAATCAAGGGCCCCACCTTCTTATCGATCTATTTGATGTCCCATCCGGAGGTTGGTGCACAGACTTTTGGCTGTGTCTGTTCGTGCTAGACATTCTGCGAGGGAGAAGATGACAATGGAGGATATTTTCTAGATGCACAGCATGGACGGTGGTGATCATGTTAACATTCCTTGGTACTTAGCAAAATTCATGACTGAAAAGGCGAAGGGAGCTCAGGGAGGAAGTTTGATCCAAGGAGCTCATTACATTTCGAGGCTTGCAAGAAGTTTTGATCTGATGACCCCTGCTGCTTTGATTGGGATACCCAAGTTGGTTGAGTACGGGGTAGTCACTTACAATGTTATGAATGAGCCAGTCTTAGAGCCTGAGGTAGATGCAGCTGGGGCAGGACCATCTCAAGCCAGTGAAAGCGGTAGTAGGGTGAGAGTCCGTCCGACTATGACCATGATGGAGAGGATGAACATCATGGATGGGCGGATGGGACACATGGAGCAGAGCATGGTTGGATTTGGCAACGACATGGATGATATGACAGCTGCTATGTCAGGAATGAACACCATGTTTGACGGGTTTTGTACTGATTTTAGGTCTATGCAGGTACAACAGAATGACTACTGTCAGTGGAATGCCGATCGTACAAGCCAGATGCTCCAGCATATGCATTTGAGTCACCCACGTTGGAACGGGCCCGAGTATGTCTACCAGCCTGACATGCCTGGAATGGGTTCCCAGCTTGGGGTTAGCTTCATGCACCCTGGTAGCTCATCCACAGCTCCACCTGACCCCTATGTCTCTGCAGCTCCAGCCTTTACACCCATGGAACATGATCAGGAGTGAACTCTCCAATTGTTGAACAATTCTCTCATCCCTTTTTCTAAAACAATTTACAATTTGGGTATGTAATAACTTAACTAGGATATAACTTGCTACTAATTGGGTTGTTGTACTAGGAATGGTGTAATGCAGGTTTTTAGCTTGGATATTCAGATTACAGACTGTTGCTAAGGCGTAGCAGGTCTTTGACCTACGCCGTAGCAACCATGGAGAAACTAATGGACATTCTGTCCAGATTTTGGAGTTACAGCGTAGCAGGGTCCATAGACCTACGCCGTAGCTAGTGCCAAAATTTTGCGTACTTATTTAGAGAACTTCCGAGAGCGCGAGCGTGTGAGGGGAGTTTTTCTTTTTCATTTCTATTTTATTTTTCTATTTTTATTTTGTTCAAAAGGGACTTTGCACAAACTAAGTGGGGGGATAGGAAATAGAATACAAAATTATCACTTAAATTAATACTTGTCCTCATTTTTCTAGCTTTACAAAACGCAAGTGCAAATTATAAATTATGCCATTTTTAAAATTTTGACATATAATTTTACATAGCTAGAATAAACTAACCCCGAGCATACAATAACCCTTGATAACATGGTGAGGTTTAGCCTATTCATTTTCATACATTGTACCCCAAATCCACCAAATATTGAGTGTGTCGGTAGTAGCGTAGACTTTAGAACTTGGTTTTTACATCATTTCGAGACGATAAAGGAGTAATGTGTTTTTATAATACGTTTGGAAGAAACCTTTTGAGAAAACAATTTTGTTAAGATTTTCAACCATAACTATACACACTTAAACCCTTCGATTAGTCCCATCGACTTTTCGATCTATTACCCTTGTTTGCACTCACTTTTAGTGCAAGATACCCTCAAATACACCTTATTACATTTCCTCCATTCCTTACCATACTATCCCATTACACTTTTACAATTTTGTAATCTTATGTTTTTGGTTGAGAAATCTCTGTTGCCTGAATGTCATAAAATGCCTAAGTTCAAGAATCAAGAAAGACAAGTATGCTCGAAGACAGCAAAATGTTCTCCACCTAAGTTAATCTCAAGTGGGGGGATAATGTTATCAGTCCATCGTTAAAAAAAATGTGAATTTCAGTATGTAGAGTAGAAAAATAAAGCGTGCAAATCATAAGCACCAAATAAGATAGCTTATCATGGAAGGCATAGCTCTCTTTACCGGAAGAATTGTTGGAAGAAAAACTGTATCACTTGTCACTAACAAGAGACCACACTTCGGAAGATTGGCATTTTCTGGCAAAAGGGCAATCGGTGACAACTCGGTTGAAAGATAAGATTACTTTCTTCCTCTTTACCCTTACAATAGTCAACATCATAACTTACCCTTTTTAGTTGTGAAGTATTCTTAGATGAGGGATTCGAGCAGTCAGTGGTGTCTTGCCCGGCATTCCGATCATGTATCATTGCCTTTGTCGCCCTTGCCGTAGTATATTAGTAACGACTTTACATCCTTAACCTTAAGATTATCTAAACAATATTATTTTGAAAAACTGTTTCAACCTTAGCTCTAGTGGTGGAGTTTTGTGTAAATGCCAAGCTTATGATAGAATACCTGCTATGACTGAGCGTTTATGAGAGCACCCCGAAATTTAACACTTAGATTAGGGAGCGTATGAGTGAATTTCTTCCCTTCTTTTCGTGAGGTGTTTGGCTTAACTTTATTTCTAGCAGTTTTATTAATTCAAATTTGTATCTTCTAAGTAATGAAGAGGATGCTCTTTTAATTATTAATACGGTCTACTTGAGGACAAGTAGAGTTTAAGTGGGGGGTATTTGATAACATCAAATTTACCCCCAATCTAACTCTTAATTTCCCCCTTAAAATGCCCATCTTTTCTACTTATATGAAGAATATATACTCTTATTTCTTCCTATTTTGGTTTCAGGGTAAAGATGAGCAAAAGTACGTTATTGACGATTTATTGACTAAAAAGTGGGAATTAAGCTTAAAGTTACATTGAAGACACAAACACGGCGATCTAGTTAAGTGAAGATACTACACCGTTAGAAGATTTACCCCATTCAGTGAAGACTACGCGGTAGCAAGCCACTAAGCTACGGCGTAACAGAGATTACCAAAGAATACGCCGTAGTTAGTCATTGGACTACGGCGTAATGTTGATGATATGAGCCTTACGCCCGTAGTTAGTAATAGGACTACGGCGTAAGAAAGATTCTATGAAGGTTACGCCCGTAGTTAATAATTGCACTACGGCGTAAGAAAGATTTTACGAAGACTACGCCCGTAACAAGTGATGGAGTTACGGCGTAGTGATTATTACAAAGATTACGGCATAGTCTTACCATACGACTATGCCATAGCAAAGACGAGCCCTATAAATACCAAGGGAATTTTCGTCCACAATTGGTCAAGTTCCTATCCCCCAAACCTGCACTAGGGTTTGTGGAGAACGACCCAGAAGAAGAATGAAGACCACGAAGGCTAGAGAGATGGTATGCAATTAGACTAGGAACCACCTAGTCTAACACATGTTCGAATTCCATTTTGTTTCGCAATTTTATGAATTCTCTTTATTAAGATTTGGTTTTAGTTATTTATTCATTCATCTTTGTAGACGTTATCTTAGCTTGTTCGTTATTCTTTCGTTTCGGTAATATGTAAGCTTGGTTGATTCTATTTAGTCTAGGTGAATTAACCCTGGGACCCTATACTGGTAGGTTGTGGGGATTGGTAAGAATCGGCCATAGTACTACCTTTCCTTATGTGCGAATTAACCCTAGGACCACCTACTAACCGGATGTATTTAAGAAGCTAGAGGGAATCTAAGATCTGACCATGCTGGGTTCCACTAGAACAAGTCTATTAAACATGGCACTTAATGACTCTTGTATCTTAACCGATGAACTCTTGGCTTTACAATAGTCGAGAATAGGATGAGATGCAAGATAGGGCTGATGATATGACCAACTGACTCTTGTCGACTTGCACCCACTACATAGAACACTAATATATGAATTAGGCTTCACCTTAATATCTTAATAACCTATCTTTATCTTTAGTATCTTTATTTTCTCTTTTGTTTATTTTATATCTTGGTTACTATTTAATCTATTCACTAATACCCTTTTTATTACTTACCTTAGTTTGCCAGACCAACAGCTCTTGGGACGACACTCAGATTTATCTAAATGCATACTACACATGACCGGGTACACTGCCTGTTAGTATGTGTTAATCCTTATAATTCAAAATTTATAAATGTAAAACACGATGAAAATAACGCATTAGTAATTAACCACACTTAGGATTTTAATCTATTTGTTTGTTTATTTTTTGTTTTACACCAATTTATATCCTAAATGTTATCCCTACCCAACCGTATTGTTATATTCGTTGTTAGCTTTCGAGCATCCGGATATGATGATGGCTAAGTAAGAATATTAAATGTATGAATAAGGTAGTGACCATCTGAGTATTAGATTAATTGACTAGCGCGCTAGTGATCTAGTGTGTGACTTGGTGACCATCCATTATGCAAATAACGCGCCAGCGATCCAAGAAGTGCACTAGTGACCATCCGTTAGTTGAAGCGTCGAAGACTCGCGCCAGCGATCTACTAAGTTTATGCAAGAGATGTTTGAACGAAGCTAGGTTCAACCCTTATGCCTCAAAACCCTTTTTACCGCTTTAGACTTGTTACTCATTGGCTTTAGTGGGGGAGATGCGTATACTTGTCAAGCTTATGATAGAATATTTGTCACAACTAAGCAACTAAACGATTTAGAATTGTTTTTATATTGAAAAATTATTTTGTTTCTACTTCGTTAAGTGTTTGGTTGTGTGATTATGATAAAACGAATACGTGCTTAATGATAAAAATAAATCCTAATACCTTTTAGGATACATTTTCTTAAGATTAAATCTAAGGTTTACTTGGGGACAAGTAAAGTTCAAGTGGGGGGATATTTGATGAACTCAAATAAGTACATATTATTATCATCATTTATCCTATTTATTTGACTTGTTTTAGTATATTATTTATGAGAATCGGTACTTTAATGTTTACTTTAGTAATTCTCAGGTAAAAATGAGCAATAGGTGAAACTTGGCAATTTTGGACTAATTATGGAGCAAAACAAGCGAGATGTCAAAAGTCTACTGAAATCTAGAAGATGCGCCGTATCTATCTCAACAGATACGCCGCAATATCATACTTAGATGGATTCGAAGACCATTGCCTGACTTTGAAGAATGTGCCGCATGTAATTCGATCATGCGCCGCATATGAAACTTTGGTCAAAGAAGAAGATCAAGCTCGTTCTACTCCAGATACGTCGCATTAAACTTCTGACATACGGCGTATCACTATCCAGTCTTCACTAGATACAATCTAAGATACTGAAGGACATGCGCTGGATACAAGAATCAAGATACGCCGCATCTGAAGACGGTGTACGAATATTCCAGAATATATTAATCTTGGACCCCACGCGAAGTTAAGTCAATGCGCCGCATCTATTTACTCAATGCGCCGCATCAAGCCCTCAGACAGAAACTATAAATACCCCAAGACCTAGACGAATTTTGTGTGCAACATAACCCTAAGGAGTCGAATTCAATCGAAGAAGCATCACAAGACACACCCCAAACGAAGATATTACAGCTGTAAGAAGGTCCTGCATGTCTTTAATTCATTAAGTAGTTTTGTTTTATTGTAATAGTACACTTTAATTCATCGGGATTGATGGGCTTGTGGCCACCATACTGCTCCCCCTGAAATTGCTTTCCCATCAATTAAAGTTTATATGATGATGTTTTTGGTGACTTGTATATGTGCATTGATAACCTCTGTGTCTAGCTGAGCCTGTGGGCTGCCATACCTGTTCCTCGCCTACTTATCTAGTTTCTAGAAAGTAGGATAGAAGTAAGTCATCATCAAGAGTTTACTCGCCTATATTTAGGATTTAACGAAAGAGAATAGATTACGATACTCATCATATAAAACTAGCAATAAAACAAGTGACAAGCTGCTTAACTAACAGGACAGGCCTTCTTCTGCTTCTAATATCTATCTGTGTACGTGTTCTTATTTGCTGATTCGTGCTCATTAGTTTTATACTGTTTAATAAAACCAAACTGTGACAGTCTCTCAGGCTGAACCCCCTTTCGTTAGATTAGACTGTAAAACTAACTTAGAATATTAAAATACTGATTAGGTTAACTAGATAATAATTTCCACTCTTAGTGATCGACACTCTACTTACCATTATATTCATACTGACCGGGTACACTGCTCGTTAAGTGTGTGTGTTATTGATAAGTCGGCTAAATATAAATTTAAAACTTGAGTAGGCATTAATACTGCTAAACCGCAATGACACATCACGCGCATCACAACTACTAAACTTCATTACTGTTAGGATCGTATTTTATCTATAAAAAGTGTCGGTCATTAATGTTATGTATTAGGTTGCTTTATAATATCATTTCATGTTATTTAGTTCATGTATTCATGTTTTGATAAAGTCTAAGGGCTATTTGTGCCACAATGTAAAACATATGTAAAGCCCTAGACTTCCACTATAAATAGTGATGTAAGACCTCAAATGAGGTTGGTTGGTTCTCTTAGTAATATCAAGTTTCTTTATTTCACACACTAGAGTTCCTTCCCACTTTCTCTCTCTACTCTCTTTCTCTCTCTAAGATTTACGCATGATTCATTAGTCAAATAGGTTGTTCTACGGTCCTACAAGTGGTATCAATCGCCTAGGGATAGTATTAGGTTGTTTTAGATCGTTTCTTTGTGAAAAGATTGGATTTTTGGGATGTTCGAGGCTGCTTTCCCGTTCTAGGGCTCATATTTGACGTGATTTATCGAGTTAGGGTTCGTAAATATGAGTTTTATCGAGTTAGCCTGAGTTTTATCGAGTAAGCATGTAGTTTCATTCAGTAAGCAGTATTTCTATCGAGTAAGACCTTTGTTCTATCGAGTAAGCCTTGAACCTGTCGAGTAAGAGTTGCTTCTTATCGAGTAAGGTGAATTATTTTCGAGTAAGGCTGCTGCATTTCGAGTTCTATCGAGTAAGGTGTAAACTTTTTCGAGTACGCAGTGTCTTTATCGAGTAACGCTCACTTATATCGAGTAGGGTTTGTGACTTATCGAGCAAGGCTAAAGTTATTTCGAGTAAGGGATTTAATTTGATTATCGAGTAAGGTTTAAACGAAACTCTGCCAAATTTACTTGAACTTATCGAGTAACCAAACCCATAACTTATCGAGTAAGGTTTACAAAAAAAATGGCGAGAAAATTTGAGTAAAATTTATTTTCTAGGGGAGACTAAACGTTCAATTTTTACGCGAGATTCAAATTTTGGTATAACGTTGAAAATTTTGACCCAAAATTCAAAATTTTAGGCCAAAATTCAAATTTTTTCGGTAAAATTTGGCGACAAAATTTTTAAAACTCAAAATTTTCTTGTAACCTTAGAATTGCATTTCATAGTGATTTCCAAATTTTGGGAAAGAAAATTTTCAAATTCAATTTTTGGAGGAAAAATACGAAATCACTAAGATCAACCATATACGCTTTTCAAACTTCACCAAAAACATCTAATCTTTAACAACAACCTTTTGTTATCTTTCAAAAGATCCTTTGAACAACTTTTCACTTAGAATTCAATCAATGGCAACTCAACAAGATATTCATGCCGCCGGTACCGAAAACCGTCCTCCTATGCTTGAAAAAGGTGGTTATCTTCCATGGACAAGCCGTATGCTTCGTTACATCAAAACCAAGACTGATGGTAAGCTTATGATCAAATCCATTCAAGAGGGTCCATTTAAGCCAAGACAAGTTCAAGATGAAGGTAATCCAAATGCAACACCTCCTACTCTCCCATCCTTTCATGAACAAACAGAAGCCGAGTACACAGATGAAGACAAAAAGCAGATCGCCGCTGATGATATGGCAATGCATCTAATCCAACTCAGGTTACCGCGAGAGATCTTTGCTGCGGTCGACAGCTGTGAAACTGCTTATGATATGTGGAAACGAGTTAGAAGACTATGTCATGGAACAGAAATTGGGCAACAAGACATTGAGAACAAGCTTCTAACCGAATGGGAGAACTTTAAATCCATTGAAGGTGAACAGATTGAATCCTACTACACAAGGTTTTGCACTTTGATGAATGAGCTAATCAGAAACAAGTTGACACCAAGAACAATCACAACAAACATCAAATTCATCAACAACCTTCCAGTAGAATGGGGACGATATGTCACAATTGTCAATCAAACTAAGAATTTACATCAGGTGAATTATGATCAACTCTATGACTTTCTGAAGCAAAACCAAGCTGAGGCTAATGAAGTTAGGACAGAACGATTGGCAAAGTCTCATGATCCTCTAGCATTAATTGCTACTACACCAACACCTCTACCAGTGAACACAACACCTCAATCATCACCATTATCATCCACTCACAACAACATGCAGCATCAATTCATTCCACAACAACAAATTGCTGTAATCCCACAACAACAATTCTACCCACAACAACAACAAGTTATTCCACAACAACAACAATATCCACAATTCCAAGAACCAGAGCTCACTGACAACGATGAATCTACTACAGCCTTGACACAAGCATTTGCTTTTCTGACAAAGGCATTCCAAGGACGCTATTCAACACCAACCAACAACAACCAAAGGATTTCATCGAACACTCGCAACAGGCAGATCGCTCAGTCGAGTTTCAATATGGGTAACGGAGGCCAAATGGTTGGAGTTACGGGGAATCAGCAAGGATATGCTACTGGATTTCATATGGGTAATCAGAATATGCAGAATCAGTTGGGTCAGTATGTAGGGAATCAGCTGGGTCAATATGCAGGGAATCAGATGGGTCAGTTTGTTGGGAATCAGAGAGGTCAAAATGTTGGTAATCAGGCAGTGGGTAATCAGTTTGGAAATGTTGGTGGGAATTATGGAAATGTGAATGGGAATCAGGGAAATTTGGGTAAGTGTTTCAACTGTCAAGGTGTCAGTCATATGGCAAGGAACTGTCCTACTAAGCCGAAAAAGAAGGATATAGCATATCTGCAGAAAGCATTGATGCTGGCACAAAAGGAAGAGGCAGGATTCCAGTTGACTGCTGAGGAGAATGATTTCATGGCTCTCATGGATGACATGGAAGACAGAGAGGATGTGAATGTGAACTGCATCTTTATGGCAAATCTTTAGGAGACTAAGTACGACACAGATTCTGACACACCTCCTGTTTATGACACCAATGCAGTATCTGAGGTACCAATCAATACTACATGCCTCAATAATGATATATTTGATATGTCCTCTCATGAGGAACAGCATTCTGAGACTTCAGCAACCACTTATGATACATACCTGGACTCGCCAAGTTGTAGTAATATTACTTTGGCAACTCCCGATATGAATCATAGTGGAGGCTTAGTTTCCCAGCATGCTGAGAATGATGAGGAAACACGTGCCTTATTTGAATCATTAATTCATAATTGTAGTATTGAAATTGAGAATGTGAAAAAGGTCAATCGCGATGTTAAGGCCGTGAATGCAAAATTGACCACTGAGCTTGAGAGTTACAAGGAACACGCTAAAGCTTTTGAATTTCATACCGAAAGACTGTCCGAATTAGAAACTAGTCTTCAAAATTCCGTTTCAAGGGAAAAACGTTTGCAAATCAAGTTTGATACACTTGATGTTAATTCACACATGAAAATAAAATCCTTAAACGTGGAAATTTCTGATTTGCAAAACCAACTTTCAAAACAAAAATCAGCTTATACCAATCTTGAAAAACAAATGGATGAGTTGAAAAAGGACTTTGCAAAGAAAGAAGATAAACTTTTGGAAGATAAACTTTGGTTAAAACGGGTCATTCGAGTCAAACTATTCACATGATTACTAATCAAACTGATCCGATTTACCATATAAAAAACAAAATGGCTCTAGGTAACAAAACTCCTTGTAATCTCAAGAAAGCTCAGGAAGCACAGAATACATTATATAATGGAAATGTTTTGCTTGCTAAGCATGATCCTATCATTACCCGTGATTCTGTGGAAACGATACAACTGGTCGAAGAGAGCATTACCAAAATGAAACGAAAGAATCCTGATTTGAAACCTATTGATTACAACAAATTGAACAAACTTTCTGGCATTATTTTTGTTCCACAAAAACAAGCTTATGAGCTTTCCAAACCTTTCTCCAAAAGCCCAGAAATTTCTAAACCCGTAGTTGTTTCCAAATCTCTTTCAAAGATAGAACAAATGTCCTCTAACAACCCTTTTAATACAAGTGAGGCTAGAGACATTGTTGATGATGTCAAAAAGAGAATTGAAACACTTCAACAGATTGTTAAGTCTAAAACTACAATCAGTATTAACAACTGGCACTCAAGTTTTCATAATGAACAGATAAAGGTGTTTGAAAACGAAATTACTATCCCACTGTATAACATCAGTGCGAGGGTAATTCATTTTGAACAAGCTTTATTAAAAGAAACGGCCGACTTTGTCAAGGACCACACATCCCTGGTAAAGGAAGCTAATGAAACTCGTGAAAACATGAAGGTTTTGGAAAAGATAAATGATTCTCTCTTCGAAGCAGTTCTGTCTACTGATATTATGTCTATCATTTTACAAACTTATTCTGTTGAAGACAATGAAAGACTCCGAGCTGAGACCTCCGCAATTGTTTCAAAATATGAAAATGCTCTTATTAAACTTGAAAAAGAAAACGTGTCATATTTTAAACACCTTGATCGGAAAAATGAAGAATGCAAGTATGATAAATTGTCGTATGAGCGTGCCTTCAAGAACATGAAAGAGCAAAATGATCTTTTGAGGGCTCAGCTGGAAAGTCTAAAAGGGAAGGGTGTGGATACTAAGTTTGCAAAAACATCGACTTCGGAGAAACCAAATGCTTCAAAAATGGTTGAAAAACCAAAAATGTCAATTTCCTGGTTTGCTCCAAAAGTCGATGAGAAAAAGGATTTGACAAAACCAGTCACTCCACAACCTTTGCCCAAGCAAAAAGATTTTGAAAATATTGTTGAAAATGCAAATGTGCTTACTTCTGGCCCTTCTAGGCATAGTACACCGAATGTGACCCCAAAAACAGTTAAGGAATCTGTTGGTTCTAACAATATGGTCCACAATCAACATCTAGAAGAAGCTAGGAAAAAGGCACAGATTCGAAAAGAAGGAATTTTAGGCACAAAACCTAGTGTGATGAATTCGACAAGATTCCAAAGCACTGCTAGTAGTAGTAAACCATTACCTAGAAACAATGAACAAAAGACTAGGGATTGGCCTACATCTAAGAGTAGTTGCGAAAAAGAAAATGCTATGCACGTAGAAAACAACACTATAAATTTTGAGTCTTTTTCGAACAAAAAGCAATTTCCAAATGACTTTAGTGACAAAGTTAAAGTTGTTGTTTTAAACAAAATGTTGAATTTGTCTGTCCTACATGTCAAAAATGTGTCTTTTCAGCTAATCACAATGCATGTATTGCACAATTTCTCAAGAAAGGAAAATCAAGTGTCAAGGCACAATCCACTAAGACAACCCCCGTTGAGAACAAGAAAAAACATAAGAAACTTAATAGGTGGACATCTACAGGATGTAGTTTTTCAAAAACTGAGACTTCCGCTGCATCTGATAAGAAAACTACGTCTAGATCTTACCTTAGGTGGATTCCTAGGGGAAAAGTTTTTAAAACAGTTGGTCTTAGATGGATTCCCACAGGAAAGATTTTTGATAGTTGCACAAAGACAAATGCTAGTGAAAATCATCAGGATAAGGAAGTAGAAACCACTACCACCGTTGATAGTGAACACCCTCAATGTTAGGAAACATGTACTTCTAACACTGTTATTTGTGCAAACTCTTCTTCTGTGGATGCAGGTACGCGTAAAAGTGATGAGGGTTCATACACCCAATGTGGTAAAGAAGAACTTTATGCCAACATCGCATATGGAAATCCTTATCTTATGCCACTCTTATCTCCACTTTTACTTGTTCAAACTTAATTTTTTTCTTTCTTCAATTCTTCTTTGTAAATATTTTTGAAAACCCAAATACAAAATTTGAAAAACCAACAAAAAACAAAATACAAAAATAGAAAATTTCAAAAATACAAAAACAATATAAAATCCAAAAATATTCTTCTCACGACATGTCTCTCGTATAATCGATATTATGTACGTTTCTAGAAATGTCATTCAAAAATGACACGGATATGTACATATGCTTGAGCGGGAGTTCACTAAATGTTTTCTAAAACATGTCGTTTCTCAAATTTTTCACAATGGCTTTCGTATACTTCAGTACGAAACCCGTGCTTCAAAGTGAAATCTTTTCAAAACTTAGGTCCGGGTTTCTCAACTCGAAAAGATTTCAACTAACGGACTTCAATGATGACTTCTGATTATTTCAGATCAGGACTCGAACGTTCATAATCGAAATTCTTTTCAAAAACTTCGAGTATAAACAAACGAAAAGATTTCAAGCACAAAATCGTTTCTAAAAATGACTTGTGTACACCTTACAGTGCACAACTCAAGTTTTCAAAGAAAGGAAAGTGCTACACAAAAAATGATTTTCATCAACAAAGTGCACTTATCCTAAAAATGGACAATGTTGTACGCCTCAGTGCGACATTCCTATTCAAACAAAGAGAAGTCTTTGTTTTTCAAAAACAAGGATGCAAAATTCAACAAATCTGAAATTTCTTACATTTTTAGAATTTTGCTCAAGAAGACTCCTTCCCTCTAAACTGTTTGCAAAAAATTAAACTTCTCAAAACATATGCGAGTTCTGAGGGGGAGTATTACATAAGAAAAATGTTCCGATCTCATGCAAAAACAAATCCGTCTATCTCTCCAAAAGCTTTTTCTACTAATCAGTTGATATCAAAAATATCACGATATGCTATTTTTGAGGGGGAGAAGACGTGATTAAAGTGTGATAAAAAATGTGTAAAGATTGTGGCAGAACCTCAAAAGAGCTAGACTCAGAATTGACCCTCGAATTGACGAAACTTATATGTCTGTAATCGAAAAGACTTGTCCTGGACGGGTAACAATTTCAAGCTGGTCTAACCAGTGATGTAAACGTGTCTCGAATAGGACTTGTCTAAGTAGAATGTACCAATTCGAGAAACTTTCTTTGGACTTGACCAGGCCGGGTAATAATTTCAAGCTAGTCTAACTAGTGATGTAAACGTGTCTCGAATCAATCTTGTTCACTGAAAGTGGATCAATTCAAAAGTGCAAACTCCTCCCGCATGTGTAAATTTCTTATAAAATTGCATAAGCACATGTGAAGGGGGAGTCCTTCAAAAGTAAACAAAACTCTCAAAGTGTTAACAAAATTGTTTCATTATCATAAACACTTTGAGAAGATTTTCAAACAAATGGTTTATGGCAACAATAGGATAGTCATGGTGTTATAAGGTGACTAAGGTTAGGAAAAACCGTCCTATGATCCGCCAGAGCCGGAGGGATCTACCCAAGAACAATTCCAATAGATTAGAATTAGAAGTCCTTAGGTATGATTTGAAAAAAAGAGTAAAGAATGAAAGGAGAAAGAAGGGGTTGAAGAATTAAAAAGAAAAGTAATGAAAAGGGTGAAAAGAAATAGCCCTCCATATGTTCAACCTTAGGGCAGACACCGGGTTCAACTCATATGCTACTGGATGTTACAAAGGTGACACCGGTATTTAAGATAAAGACGTCATGGACCTAGTGACGCACTGCACTAAACCTTCTTAGCCACTCGGGTATCTCTCAAAAGATACTTGTTTCATTCTCACGGAGAACCTTGCATAATCTATCGACCTCTCACTCCGAGATGTGTTGATATTGAAAAGGAGGCCCTCTGCTCCATGCCTCCGATGACTAAATGTGCACTTATTGAGTCTAGAGCCCCGAGATTCATCAAAAGATCTCTTAGGAACACTTAATATTCTTACACTGGGGATTCTACATCAATGGACACTAGTTGTAAATTATCGAGTCCTACGCAGATCTTAGCAATCTGCCGAGAACGTTTATGAGAAGATTTACTTATGTATTTCTCAATGATTGAACGGAAATTCCTGCCAGGGTCAACATCAAACAGCCCTGACAGCAGGTCACTTCGGTAATCTCTTGTGGGTTACGCTTAGTGTTTGCAGTTGTTTCAAACGGTCTACAGTCGTGGGGTGATCTCCAGCGACTCACCTAATCGTGGGTGTACTTCGGTATGTCTGTGTAAGCCCTTTCGGGGGTATCCGATTAGGAACGGCCTTGGTAAGGATTAGAGAGAGTTTTCACACTATGCTGTCAACGATCTCTAATTCCGAACCTGTAAGTACCGCTTGTTTTATCACTAACAAATTTTATACAGCTACAACCACCATCGTGACACATAGTTTCCACTTGCTCATACATACATCACAAAGTCAAAGGAAAGTTCTCACAAAGATCAAAGGATAGCAAAAGTCAAAGAAAGAATCGACGCCAATAAGAAGAATCTGCAAAGTAAAGTGACAAAGATCAAAGTAGAAGAACGGGAACAACAAATGTATGTATGACAAAGACTAAAGACGTATGAGCATGATGGAAAGGCGTTCAACCATCAATGACAAAGAAGTGACGAAAGGCAGATATATCCGCCACAACAACAAAGAACAAAGAAAAGTCATTTATCAAAGATCACAAAGCATGAAGGAACAAAGAACAATGAACAATGAACTATGACTTATCTAATGATTCTTAAAGACGTCCAGAGCAATGAATGTTAAAGTTTAAAGACAATGATGATGACGTCGCGCAACCTTCAATGACCTACACTTAGGGGGAGAATGTTAGGATGGTATTTTATCTATAAAAAGTGTCGGTCATTAATGTTATGTATTAGGTTGCTTTAGAATATCATTTCATGTTATTTAGTTCATGTATTCATGTTTTGATAAACTCTAAGGGCTATTTGTGCCACAATGTAAAACATATGTAAAGCCCTAGACTTCCACTATAAATAGTGATGTAAGACCTCAAATGAGGTTGGTTGGTTCTCTTAGTAATATCAAGTTTCTTTATTTCACACACTAGAGTTCCCTCCCACTTTCTCTCTCTACTCTCTTTCTCTCTCTAAGATTTATGCATGATTCATTAGTGAAATAGGTTGTTATACGGTCCTACAATTACCATAATAGATTTTAGCTCTGTGTCCATTCACCTTGAATCACTGGTCCACATCATTGGTTACTTCGATTGTTCCATACGGGAATACTTCGGTTACAGTATATGGTCCACACCATCTAGATTTTAATCTACCTGGGAACAACTTAAGTCGAGAGTTATAGACTAGCACCTTATGTCCAACTTCGAACTCTTTCTCTTGTATCCTAGCATCGTGCCATCTTTTTGTTCGATCCTTGTAAGCTTTTGAGTGGTCATAAGCTTCATCTCTTAATTCAGCTAATCTGTTTAACTGAGATAATATGTTTTTCTTGATTTCCTTCGAATCAAAATTAGCGTTTCTCAGTGCCCAATAAGCCTTATGTTCTAACTCAACAGGCAGATGACATGCTTTCCCATAAACAATACGGAATGGTGTGCATCCTAAAGGTGTTTTGTGAGCAGTTCGAAGTGCCTATAGGGCATCGTCTAGCTTGTCTGCTCAATATTTACGATTTTGATTAATAGATTTCTCTAAAACGCGCTTAATTGCGCAGTTAGTGTTCTCGGTTTGTCCACTAGTTTGGGGGTGATAAGGTGTGGCCAAATGATGAATTACATCGTATCGCATAAGAGTTTTCTCCATTAAATAATTGCAAAAGTGAGTATCTCGATCGCTAATTAGTAATTCAGGAACCCCGAATCTAGAAAAGAGTTATTTAAGAAACCTTACAACAACTCTAGCGTCGTTAGTAGGCAGAGCTTCGGCTTCTACCCATTTGGACACACAATCAACTGCTACCAAAATGTAGCATTTTTTTCCCGATGGGGTGAATGGCCTCATAAAGTCTATCCCCCAAACATCGAAAACTTCACAAACCATTATATTATTCAAAGGCATCTGATTTCACGAAGAGATGTTACCTACACGTTGACATGCGTCGCAATTCTTTACAAATTTTGCAGTATCTTTGAAAATACTCCGCCAACAGAATCCCGCTTCAAATACCTTCCTAGCGGTTGTTTCGGCTCCGTGATGTCCTCCGGTAGGTCCCTTATGACAATGTTCCAAAATCTGAAGTATTTCATGGCCGAACACACATCTCCTTATGATCCCATCTGCACATGATCTAAACAAATATGGATCATCCCAAAAATAGTATTTCAAGTCTGCAAAAAAATTTCTTTTCTGATCGTATGTCATGTTGCCGGGTAATAATCTTGATGCGAGGTAGTTTGCAAAATCTGCATACCAAGGGTCTGGTTCGACTTCCCGTTCTTACCGACATTAGATGCTCATCGGGAAATGACTCGCGAATAGTTTTCTCGTCTAATTCTTCAAGCTCAGGATTTTCTAGCCTAAACATGCGATCCGCAGCTAAATTTTCCGCACCCTTCTTATCCCGAATTTCGATCTTAAATTCTTGCAATAGAAGCACCCATCGTATCAATCGTGGCTTCGCGTACTGTTTGCTAAACAAATACTTTAAAGCAGAGTGATCATTGTAGACGACAAGTTTTGACATTACTAAATAGGATCTAAATTTGTCAAAAGCATAAACAACGGCCAAGAATTCTTTTTCGGTTGTTGTATAGTGTGCTTAGGCATCATTTAAGGTTTTACTAGCATAATAAACTGGTTTAAATTTCTTATCAACCCTTTGACCAAGAACAGCCCCAACGGCATAATCACTTGCGTCACACATCAACTCGAAATCATTGTTCGAATCAGGAGCAATGATAACAGGGGCAGTGGTTAATTTATTTTTTAGAATATCAAAATCCTGTTTACATTCATCATTAAAATCAAATTTAGCGTCTTTCATGAGAAGTTGGGTCATGGGTTTAGCTATTTTAGAGAAATCCTTGATAAATCTTCTATAAAATCCAGCATGACCTAAAAAAACTCCTTATTCCTTTGAGATTAGTAGGGTATGGCAACCTAGATATAACATCAATTTTTGCCTTGTCGACCTCAATACCCGAATTAGAAATTTTGTGCCCGAAAACGATCCCTTCCTTAACCATGAAATGACATTTTTCCCAATTGAGAACTAGGTTGGTTTCTTCACATCTAGCTAGCATACGGGATAAATTATTTAAGCAAGAGTTAAAAGAGTTACCAAATACCGAGAAGTCTTCCATGAACACTTCAATGAAATCCTGGCACATGTCGGAAAATATAGCTGTCATGCATCTCTGGAAAGTGGCAGGTGCGTTGCATAGTCCAAAAGGCATGCGTCTGTAGGCGAATGTTTTGTAAGGGCACGTGAAGGTTGTCTTTTCTTGATCCTCTGGAGCTATAGGTATTTGAAAATATCCAGAGAAACCATCAAGGAAACAATAGTACTCGTGACCAGAAAGCCTTTCCAACATTTGATCAATGAAAGGGAGTGGAAAGTGATCTTTTTGCGCAGCGTCATTCAGCTTCCGATAATCTATGCAAACCCTCCAACTTGTCACAGTTCGGGTTGGAATTAACTCATCATTCTCATTCATCACGACAGCCATTCCTCCCTTCTTAGGTACAACATGAATTGGGCTGACCCAAGCACTGTCAGAGATGGCGTAGATTAATCCAGCGTCCAAGAGCTTGATTATTTGCTCTTTTACAACATCTTGAACTTTAGGATTCAACATTCATTGCGGTTGAACCACAGTTTTAAAATCGTCTTCCATGAGAATTTTATGAGAGCAGAAAGAGGGGCTAATTCCCTTGATGTCGGATACCTTCCAAGCGATTGCTCCTTTATGAATGTTTAATTCACGTAATAAAAGCAACTTCTCTTCCTTAGAAAGAGATGACGAAATGATAAAATGAAACTCAGGATTGTCGTCCTAAAAAGCATACTCCAAATAAGGAGGGAGCTCCTTCAGCTTTGGGATAGCTGCAGCTCCCTTGACCGTCTCGTATGTTTTGGTGAAATCTTCTTTTTCTATTGAATTAGGTGATCCCATTTCTTTTTCATCGGTTTTCTCTTTGATATCTAACCTGCGCCCTTCATCTTCTAAGAGGATCGAATTCAATTGTTCTTAAGGGAGAAATTCTTGCACAGAGTCTTCCACTATTGAGTCAATTAAATCAAATTCCTCGATATCATCGTCTACGAAGGTAGCGTATTTCATAGATCGCTCTAAATCGTAAGTTATTTTCTCCTTGCCAATTTTCAAGGAGATTTTCTTGTTGAAAACATCAATCATGGCATGTGCAGTAGCCAAAAATGGTCTTCCTAACAAAATCAGGATGTCTTCATCTTCTTTCATGTCGATCACCATGAAGTCAACTGGGAATACGAATTTATCAAACTTCACAAGGACATTTTCAGCAAATCCTATTTGGTATTGGGTGGACTTGTTTTCCAATTCAAGGCACATTCTGGTTGGTTGCAGATCTTCCAGCTCCAATCTTAGATACAAAGAATATGGCATTAGACTGATACTTGCCCCCAAATCGGCTAGTGCTTTGTCAAAAGTGGTCCCATTGATAGTGCATGGAAGTGTAAAACTTCTAGGATCCTTTTCTTTCAAGGGGATCCCATGTGTCAATACCGATGAACATCTTTCATTTAAGGTAATCCGTGTTAGGTCTCCTTGTCTTCTTTTGGTGAGGATATCCTTTATGAACTTGGCATACTTAGGCATTTGCTCTAGAGCTTCCACAAAGGGTATATTGACGCTAAGATCCTTGATCCTCTTAAAGAATCATTGAAATTGTTGCTGCTCTTTTTCTTTCCTCATTCTTCCTGGAAATGGGACAGGAGGAACATATGGTTTTGGCCTCCTTTCATCAGCAACCGTATATTCTCATTCATGTTATTGGATAAGCTGGTTCTTTGTTTCTCATTGTCATTTGTTGCTGGAACATATGGTTTTGGCCTCCTTTCTTTCTCATTGTCATTTGTTGCTGGATAAGATGGTTCTTTGTAATTTAACCCGCTTCTTGTAGTGATGGCATGAGCTAGATCTCTGGGGTTGGTTTCAGTTGTACTAGAAAGTTCACCAATATCCCTGTTTCTAATAGATTCGGCTAAATTTCCTACTTGAGCTTCCAATTTTCTGATTGCATTCGCGTGGGCTCTCAAAATGCCATCATACTCCATTTTAATTCCCCAAATTATTTCTTGAGTTTCCATTTGATTGTGGTGGGTATCCCTGATAAATTTCTTAACAATATTTTCAAGGCTTGTTACTCTTTCTTCAATTGGGTTTTTGAAGCTATGTTGTACCATCTTCACCTCCTTTGTGAGTGAGTTCATATGGGATTCAACTTCTTCAAGATTCTTCAGGATTGAGCACAGTTTATCAGGTTCGTCAGAAATGGGTACCTGGTCTTCATGCCATGTTGACGAATGACGGGCAATTTCTTCGATCTTTTCCAGGCCTTTAGCCGCAGTCATCTTTGGAATAGGTTCCTTAAAATCCAACACTTTCCGGGTCTCAATATTCAGCCCATTATAAAATATTTATAGTTGTTCATGTTTTTTGAGCTTGTGTTCGGGACATTTGAAAAGTAAATCTTCAAATCTCTCCCATGTTGAGAACAAAGATTCACTCGGATTCTGCTAGAATTTTCGGATTCTTTCAAGCTGCTGCAAGATCTAGGTAGGAGTTCGATATTCCTTGAGAAAAGCCTTCTTCAGTGAATCCCATGTGGTTATAAGGCCTTGAGGTAGCATTTTAACCCATGTCCTAGCTTTTCCTTTAAGCGAGAAAGGAAATGTCATCATCATTACATGGTCCTTTGATACTTCGGGTGTCTGAAATAGATTGATGATTTCGTTGACTCTTGATATGTGTTCATGGGCTTCTTCGTTATCTTCCCCAGCGAATCTGTACCTTTTTAATTCATCAAAACATAGTTCCCAAAATTCAAATTTTATATTTTCTTCGAGAACGGGTCTTATTATTTTTGGTTCACAATGAACAGAAGTTAAGTAATCATTAATAGTTAAAGCCATAGAAAATATATATTCTTAAATAAAATCCTAATAGCTCCCCGGCAGCGGTGCCAAAAACTTGATGCAGGATTTACCGACCAGGTTTTAATATTTATAAAGTCTCGTCTACCTAAGGTCTACCTAATGCATTATCGGGCAGTGTACCCGGACGTATATGGTATAGCTAGATGGTAAAGTCGAGGTCGTCCTAAGAGCTATGCGTGTGGAATCTATCTAAGCTTAGTGTCACGTTTAAAAGGGGGTTTTATGATTAAGAGATTAATTAAACTAATAAAACAATTAAATGAAAGCAAATAAATAACGAAGGGAATTAGTAGAGAGGAGTAGTGTTAACCTAGTTATTACTCTTGTTATTATCATGACAGGTTTTCTAATTAAGTGCATCCTATCGTTTTATCTGGGGGTTCAAGTCGGTAGACTAAGATGGTCAAATTGCCTAACCTATCTTACACCTTGTCCTATTCCTGAAACTTTTTACCATTCCAAGAGTTCACTGGGCGGCGTGAACCTACGAGATACAAGAGTCATTAAGTGCCTCTACTAAATTAGACTAGTCTAACGGGATGTGGGTGGTCGCAACTTACATCCCCTCTAATTCCTTAAGCAATTATGTTTGGTAAGAGGCCGTTCGTTGAAATTTCCAAATGTATGGTGATATTACTATCACCAATTCACAACCTTATAATGAGATGCGGCCGGTCGGTACTTACACCCCCGTCTAAGGAATTGCCAAACATTGTTACTACCGAAACTAGAGTTTCCTAAGACAAGCTAAGCAAGTATTCAAATAAAACGATAAAAGATGCGAGAAAACTAAATCATGGCAATAACAATTTCATAACAAGGCTAACACCAAGAGGTGCTTAGCTACTCATATTAATAAATGCAGAAAAACTCATGTTCAACATTGTTAATGAAAACATAAATCTAATACAGGAATTAAAAATGGATAAACTTATGATTGATGTGTGATTTCTCCCTTGGAGATGACTTGTATGAAGGTGAAATGTTGTTCTACTTGCTCCCTGAATTCCTCTGAACTTCTATGTGGTGGAGTGATGTGAAAGTGATGATTAAAACTCGGAATTAGGGCTGGTATTTATAGTGCTCGACTTTACTACGGCGTAGCTCTAGGGTTGGCTACGCCGTAGCCTTTGTAAAATGCAACTACGCCGTAGCTTGATCATGGGCTACGGGCGTAGAACTTCTGCTGGTACTTCTACGGTGTAGTTATTTCATAAACTACGTCGTAACTTCATCAAGGATCACAGATGTTCTTCACTGTTTGATTTTAGGACCTACGGCGTAGCTAGAATGTTGGCTACGTACGTCCGTAGAAGTCTTGTTTGAATAACTAAGCCGTAGTTGAAGTGTCAACTACGCCGTAGGTCTTTGGTTGACTTTTCTGGTCTTCTGAGTGAGCTACGGCGTAGGTAGAGAATCCCTCTACGCCATAGCTAGTGTAGAATGCATGTACTTCAATAATCTTCATATTAAGTCCTTCATTTCCGCATCTTTACGTTCCTTTGCTTATCTTTGTCCTGAAAACAGAATATAAACAAATAAAAGCATATATCCTAGTAAAATAACACAAAAGATGAGTTTATTATAGGGAAATTAACACTAAAATATCGGAACTATTTGATGTTATCAACTTGTAATCATGTAGAATCGTCACATATAATTAAACAGTAGTCTTATGATAAATCTAAAAAAAAGGCACAGAGTCATTGCTGAACTTATAGCAATATAAACATCAGTCTTGTTGATATAAATAATGCATACAAACGTTATTTATATTTTTCGATATCTCTATGTTTTGACGATCACAAAATGTAAAAACATTAAACGCAAAGTTAATACGAAAACAAGTTCTTAAGTAAGTTTATATCATCTCATCCAATTAAATCACTTAAGGTATGAATAAACAAGTGCCTAATACATTTTATGATCAAAGGGATATTTATTTAATTATTACAAAGTTTCTAAAATTAAATAAACTTATTATATATTTTTAAAAAACATTTTTGGTAATAAAGGAAAATGTTTAAATCATACTAAATATATGAATTCAAATTTTTAACCAAAATCAGTTAGTTTTTCACCAAATAAACTTTCCCCAGAAAAAGATAAAGATTTTGGCCGTTACAGATGGGCGGCCCCCTTAATTTTAAGGGGGCCGGCCTCCATTTAAGGGGGCCAGCACGCTCCTGTTGTCAGAATCTTTTGCCTATAAATACTACCTCAAACCTAGTATTTTACCTCACCTTTTGCACGAATATTTTCTGTTCCAATCCTTTCCAAACATATTTCTAAACCCTTTGATCATAAGATTATTAATCTTTGTTTCAAGTGATTCAATCCCTCCTCATCCTTCCTCATCCAAAGTGCAAAAGAAGAATACTCCTTCAACATCAAGTTTAAGAAGTATTGTAGATTAGTATTGTATATTGTATAAATCATTTGTGAAGTTGTGTTGTGCTTGTAATAAGTAGATCTAGGTGAAGTAGAAGTTGTGTAGAGAAGAAGAAGTAGTGAAGTAGTGAAGTGGTGTGAAGTAGTGAAGAAGTTGTGGTGTGTACAAGTAGTGTAGAAGTTGTGAAGTGTTGTGAGATTGGTTCTAGCTAGGATTAGAACCCGACATCTAGCTTTGGGTGTCGTTAAATTGGTGTAAGCGAAAGTTGTGTAAGGTTTCTCCGCCACAAGGGAGTTTGTTGACATAGTGAAGAAAACTCTTAAGTAGGTGACTCGGGGAGTGGAGTAGGAACAAGGAAGGTGACCTTGTAGCCGAACCACTATAAATCCTTGTGTTGTGGTTTGATCTTTCTAACTCTATCTTTTCATTACTTATATACTTGTATTATATTTGCTTAGTTAGTTAGTAACTCAATAATTGTTCATATAGTGCAAGTATTGAATTCACATAAACTAGAATCGAAGTTTTTAAAACAAACTTGTTTTTATAAATTTTAAAACGGACATAAAACTATTCAACCCCCCCTTCTAGTTTCCCGAAATGCGACTTCCAAATCCCCATCACAAAATTGACCGACTGAGAAGAGGTTGTGACCGAGGCCTTCGACGTAATACATACGACTAATTTCAATATTCCCACTGACATAGTCCCCATATCCCATAATAGTAGCGAAATGATCTTTCCCGAATCTGAAAGTACCAATGAACTTTGAGACAAAGTTTCTTAACAGTTTTAGATTGCCTGTCATGTGTCAGGTGCATCCGCTATCAACAATCCAGAGAACAATTTGAACCACCTGCATCACATAAAGGAGACGACGATGGAACAATGGTAAGGGTGGAACCCAAAGAAGTTGTGGGTTCCATTGAGTTAGAAGCACACAGATTAACAATTTTAGGAATCTATTTAAAGTTATGTGTCCTTTGTAACCAACGTTGCCAATACCAACTAGATCGTGCTTTCTTCTTAGTGAATTCGCTAAGTGATGGCATGTTCCTAGGAGTATTGTTTGCAACTACAGGGGTGACTACATCATTCGTAGAAACTACACTTGGCATAAGTCCTAGCACAAATTTAGAAGCAGTAGTGGGCCTTGATTTTCTGTCAGATGTACGTTTCTTATGACGAGATAAAAGAGAATTTGCCACACATTTAGAATGATCACCAGATAACATACTATTACGACAAAACATACATGAAGCATTAACATTCGAAACATTTAAAGATTCATCATTCGTTACACAAAGATTAGGATTACAATTTGGCAAATCAGAATCTAAATCTGGTGCAAGATGAGTTTTATTCAAAGTCCTAAGGTGGTCTTCTACTTTAGAGGCTTCTAGTGTCTCTCTTCTACGTTGCAAAATTCTATTCTTCCTTTTGTTACGTTTACGCTTGGATCTGCTAACGCTAGGAGTGGCAACTATTCCTGTAGAAGTGGAGGGATCCAAGTTAGAATTCTGAGTGTTTGGTTCTACTGTGGTTATGTCTAAGGAGTACATTCCTGGTGCAACTACTTTTGTGTTGGCTAACTTTCCTTTTTCAAGTTCTCTTATTTTCTCTTTTAACTCCATGATGATGTGCTTTTTGTTTTGAATTTCACTTTCAAGCTTTCTGTTTGAATAAAGATAGTTATCTCGACTCTTTTGCCAATAGTCTGTAATTTCTTGCATCTCTGCAATTTCCTTTTCATACTTTGAAATTTTACTTTTTAGTTCCTCATTTTCATTTTGAAAAGATGTTGAAATTTTAAGACTTTGCAATTCCAGTTCGAAATCAAGACTTTGGTTTTGACACCATTCAAGCTTTTTGTTCAGTTGGAAAATCTCATTTGAAAGGTTGTTTTGCACATCATCGTTGTGTTGTCGGAGATTCTTATTTTCACATTTTAATGTCTCAATTTGTTTAGACAACAATTCAATATCATCACAGTTGTCACAACTCGTAATTTCAGGTCATTTTCAAAACCTCGACAATTTACTATTCACAAGTTACTATTCATCATTTTCTATTCACCGATCACTATTCATCATTTCACTATTCATTGTTTTCGGAGTCAGTTTGAGACTTTGAGAAACATTCAGAAATTTTACTATTCACATGACACTATTCATTCCCGGAGGGAAATCACTATTCATGATTTCCGTTCATCATTACGTAAATTGAGTTTACGGGTATTCAAATTCGCGTAACCAGTTTGGTTTAGCTGCGAATTCATGCATCATCAGTAAAGACACGTCATATAGACTAGAATAGTCTACATATCATCAGTAACATCATCAGCACATTAGATCATGCACGGATACGCATTATTTCAATTTACGTATGCTTAATTTGTAATTAACGTTACCACTCAGTCATTATTACTAACATATACCCGACACTCCCGACAATGATCCTAACATGTTTTCATATTTATTACAATAATATAAAAATTATATTATTAATTTACCCGGTGTTTTGAATCCATTTGCTATATTTTCCGGTAAACGCCTAAAATTACGTCGGATCACGATATTTCAACACTACAATTATTTTAACACCCGATTCTCATCAGGAATGTAATTTCATAATTTTTACAACGTTGTCATATTTTATTTGGTACCGTTAAAATTTATTTCTGGCAAACTCGGTACCCGGTATCCCCTAAAACTAATAATATATAACCTAGACTACACAATATCTCATTCAATCTTGCAAAAGTCCTACAAATCTCTTACATAATCTACACCTCCCATTCCCTTTTCTTACAACATTGAAAAAAGTTTACTTGCTCCATTAATTTCATGTACTTTTATCTTTGAAAATAATACTACTAGTAATTTATATTTTCATTTCTCCATTTACACTTCAATAATACAAATCAACTAGCAAAACTCTTTCTCTCCTTCTCCTCTTCTATTATGATCAGCCAAGAAACACAAGACAAGAAGAACATCACCAAATTTTTCAAGATCTAGTATATCAAGTCTCATTTGTATTCCTAGTTAGGGTTTTGAAATAAAAACCCCAAGGATACTTAAGCATTTTCTCCAAAACTCTTCTAAACTTCAAGTAAGTTTCAAGTAAAATTTTCTACTCTTTTATACTTTCATTTGAGCTATTTTAATGTTCTAGTAGCAAATTATGCAAATATTCATGTTGAACATACCACTTGTTACATATTTTCTTTATAAATATAGATCTATGGATTTTTAATGTGATCATCATGAGATCTATCATTTTTGGTGAAGACTAGGAACCCATGACACCTTGGGAAGGTGTATGGTAGGATTGATTATTTGTGGAGTTGATTGAAAGTAGTTTGGTTAAGTCTTGAACAAGTTTAGAACCAAGAAAATGAGTTTTAAACACTATATATATAGATCTGTCAATTTTTGTAAAATGTGGAAACATCAGGGGTTTCTGGGTAACATTGGGCTAAAGACTCAGAAAATACTTTCAAAAACAAAGCTATGGGCGAAAGAACGGATAAAAACGGACTTATAACGAAGGAGATATGATTTTTCAAAGTTAGACGACGAAAACTATTTTTCTGAAAATATACTTGCTGATCCACGAATTTCTACGGCTAAAATGAAGTGTTAAACTTAAATGAGACAACCCGGAACATTAAAAATCCATTAGTTCATCGTAACACGAGACCGGGGATATAAAGAACATAAGAAACGGACCTATAACGACCAAGATATAAGCTTTTAAAGTTCAGCGAAACATTATACTTTTTCCATCAGCACCACACTTAGCTATCGCACTTTTCTCCTTGATAAACCCGTTTCTGGAAAATTTATATGAATGACAAAAAGTTAGTTCACCCAGCTTAGTTTTCAAAACATCCAACCGTTCGTCAAACGGATTAATAACGAATAACTTATGGTCTTTCAAAATTTACCGAAAACTGCCCAGAAACTGCAAAAACAGCCCAAACACTCTACTTCACGGCTATTTTTCTTTATAATCGAAACCCGTATGGACAAACTTCAGTTCTATGATTTTTTAGATAATGTTACAAACTTCCTAAAACCACTGAGTTTCTTTCCTAACTCTTAATATTCACAATTTAGCGACTAGTTTTGCAAGGCCATTTGTCATATTTTCAAAGTTAAGAAAAATATTAAACTACGACGAAAACACTATATTTGCCGATAGAACACCAAACAAGTATCGTGGAGTACCATTTCAACATATTTACATGAAAAGTAGTTTACAACTTAACGAGACATCAAAATTGTATTTTTCGACGATAAACGTTATTTTCAAATTTCACGAGTGGTATCGATAACATACGTATTTGCATGTGTAGCATCATTTCACTTCTTACATTAGAACCTATCATTCATATTAGGTTGCGGTTAGAGATTGTGCCTCATTTCATGTATTCACTTTTGTCTTCGTAGCTATCGCACCAGGTGAGTTCGTGCCCCCTATTTTAACTTGTTTTATAACTGTTTTGGGGGAGAATACATGCTCATTTTTACATGAATGCAATACTTGTTTTACTTGAACATGCTACTTGCTTACTTAAACTCCAATAGCCTTACTCAAATGTTTGTGGTTTACTCAAATGCTTTATGTGTTTACATGTTACATACTTCATTAATTTCCCATTGACACTAGTGTTCAAAACGTAATACTATGGTTTCCCCACTTGGCTGTGATGTCAAACGTTTTGTGGTTTCCCCACTTGACTGTGATGTCAAACGTAGTATTGTGGTTTCCCCACTTGGCTGTGATGTCAAACGTAGTATTGTGGTTTCCCCACTTGGCTGTGATGTCAAACGTAGTATTGTGGTTTCCCCACTTGGCTGTGATGTCAAACGTAGTATTGTGGTTTCCCCACTTGGCTGTGATGTCAAACGTAGTATTGTGGTTTCCCCACTTGGCTGTGATGTCAAACGTAGTATTGTGGTTTCCCCACTTGGCTGTGATGTCAAACGTAGTATTGTGGTTTCCCCACTTGGCTGTGATGTCAAACGTAGTATTGTGGTTTCCCCACTTGGCTGTGATGTCAAACGTAGTATTGTGGTTTCCCCACTTGGCTGTGATGTCAAGCGTAGTATTATGGCTTCCGCTTCATTGCCATCATTGTTTATATGACCTCATTGTCATAATTGTTTATATGGCCGTATTGCCTAAAATTGTATATTTAACGGTATTGCTACACTTATCTTTGAATCTTGGTACAAGTATTACTATCATTTACATAAACCAAATCATATTTGGCAGTGGGTTGTAAACACACAGGTTGCAAGTCTTGTATGGCCGGGGCTTGGAACTGGGTGGATTTACAATGCCTTTGTTGGGATACCTTCATTCAAAAGCTTCACATTACATTCTTTTTCACTAAACTCTATGAACTCACCAACCTCGTGTTGACGCTTTAGCATGTATTTTCAGGTATTAAGCAATGGCACACTATTGGAAGTTTTTGGCAGGGCATGGCATGGTCATAGAAGACTCTGATATTCATATGGGGACCGGTTTAAACTATTTTAAGGGCCTAATTCCGCACTACTTTTAACAATGTAAATTCAACACTTTTGTTAAACGATTTTATTCTAAATGAATGAGATGAAAACCGTTCTTTGCACTTGTGTTGTGATACCAATTGGGTTGCACCCCAGCGACAAGTAAGCTTCCGCTGGACCCGATTTTAGGGGTGTGACAGATTGGTATCAGAGCCTTGGCTATAGAGAACTGGGTGTTTTTAAAATCTAGACTATAGCTACTTTCACGAAAACTTAACCCTATGACCGTCACGTGCCTGCCTGCCAAGCTGATGCCTCCTTTGTGGTTTGTTGCTGACTTATGTGATGAGATTGTATCTTATTATTAGATATATTATACTCACTTATTCTAGTTGATCACTATAATTGTCTTCCATATTAGTATGCTTACATATCATACGCGTCTCATTGTTACGCCTTTTTCCTTGCGTAGTTTCATCACTCGACCTCGAGTTTGGTCACCTGCCTTAGTCTTTCAGAACATCTTTTCGTATGTGAAGGACATAGTATTGGTATAACTGAACTGAGTATTTCAAAATTCATGGAACCTCGGTGGAATGTGGACTGGTTATCTACATTCGACCCGGGACAGTGGGATATAGCCTGACCACTTATATCCGACTCAGAGATGAATTTTGCAATACTGGGAATAGTTATATTAAAATTATATCCGAGTTGCATTCCTACTTGATTTTTAAAGGTTTCATTCATGTGTGCGTACTCAAACGTTGCAAGAACATTCACACCTTCATCACCTCGTGAACCACCACCTGGAAGCACGCCAACTAATCATGACGACTTCAATCTTTCATTCTATGACAATCCACTCTTGAACACCTACTTCTAGGAAGCGTCTTATTCATGTTTCATCTTTCTTTTCTTGTTTTGAAGAACTATGCCGCCAAGGAAAGCTAAAGCTACTCCAACTATGACGTCAGCTGCTATTCGGAAACTTGTTAAGGATAGTATAGCCAAGGCACTAGTGACAGAACGAGCGGCTGTGGCTGCTGCTGCTGCTGAAAATGCCAGGCCTGCTGATGCTGCGGCTGCAGGGGCTGCAGGAGGGTCTGGAGTTCGTAAGTGTACATGGAAGGATTTTAAAAATGGCGATCCCACCAAGTTCAAAGGCACGGAAGGAGCCACTGCTATGATCCGTTGGTTCGAAAAGACAGAATCTGTATTTCTTCTATGCAACTGCCCAGAGGAGTACAAAGTGAAGTTTGCTACAAATACACTTATTGATGAAGCTATGTCATGGTGGAATTCGTATGCAAAACCCATGGGAATGGAAAATGCTCATAAGCTTACGTGGGATGAATTCAAGAAGTTGCTGACTAAGAAGTTCTGTCCACGCACCGAGATAAAGAAATTGGAAACAGAGTTTTATGAGCTAGTGACAGCAGGCAATGATATCGAGGCATATATCACAAGGTTTCAGGAGTTGGCCGTGCTATGTCCAACTATGGTGCCAGATAATGAAAAGCTGCTAGAGAATTTCATCGGTGGACTACCTCCCAACATCCGCGGAGATGTGCTTGCCTTTGACCCACAAACAATGGACGAGGCTATCAGGATGTCTCAGAAGCTTATGGCTCAGGTGACAAAGAGAGAAACTACTAACAACAACAACAACCACAACAACAACGAAAACAAGAGGAAAAGGGATGACAACCAAGGAGACGATCAAGTATGGCAGCCAAACAAAGGACAAGAAGTGGTTAGAGCCTATGCTGCAGGACCGCGCACAAAGAAAAGATATACTGGAAATTTACCTTACTGCAACACGTGTAATCTCCATCACCTAGGTCATTGCAGTGAACCGTGTGGGGTGTGCAAGAAGCGGGGTCATCAGACTAAGGACTGTAAGAAACCCACCAATCAGAGGATCCCAGGGAGTTGCTTCAAATGTGGAAACTTAGCGCATCTCAGAAAGGACTGCCCGGAGCTAAGGAATAAGAAAGCCAAAGCCTAAACTCTCTAGTGTTGTATTCTTTTGTGTTTCACTTTGCGTACTATCGTCTGAACTTCATGTACTATCGTTTGAACTTCATGTACTATTACAAATTCCTGTCTAATGAATGTTCTATCTTTTATCACCGCAACGCGACTCTAATATCATCATCTTTTCACCGAGTACACTCCCGAGACCAACACCAGCTGCATTCAGGGACTGAATTCCTTTTTGGGTGGGCGAATGTCACAACTCGTAATTTCAGGTCATTTTCAAAACCTCGACAATTTACTATTCACAAGTTACTATTCATCATTTACTATTCACCGATCACTATTCATCATTTCACTATTCATCGTTTTCGGAGTCAGTTTGAGACTTTGAGAAACATTCAGAAATTTTACTATTCACATGACACTATTCATTCCCGGAGGGAAATCACTATTCATGATTTTCGTTCATCATTACGTAAATTGAGTTTACGGGTATTCAAATTCGCGTAACCAGTTTGGTTTAGCTGCGAATTCATGCATCATCAGTAAGGACACGTCATATAGACTAGAATAGTCTACATATCATCAGTAACATCATCAGCACATTAGATCATGCACGGATACGCATTATTTCAATTTACGTATGCTTAATTTGTAATTAACGTTACCACTCAGTCATTATTACTAACATATACCCGACACTCCCGACAATGATCCTAACATGTTTTCATATTTATTACAATAATATAAAAATTATATTATTAATTTACCCGGTGTTTTGAATCTATTTGCTATATTTTCCGGTAAACGCCTAAAATTACGTCGGATCACGATATTTCAACACCACAATTATTTTAATCATTAGGAATGTAATTTCATAATTTTTACAATGTTGTCATATTTTATTTGGTACCGTTAAAATTTATTTCTGGCAAACTCGGTACCCGGTATCCCCTAAAACTAATAATATATAACCTAGACTACACAATATCTCATTCAATCTTGCAAAAGTCCTACAAATCTCTTACATAATCTACACCTCCCATTCCCTTTTCTTACAACATTGAAAAAAGTTTACTTGCTCCATTAATTTCATGTACTTTTATCTTTGAAAATAATACTACTAGTAATTTATATTTTCATTTCTCCATTTACACTTCAATAATACAAATCAACTAGCAAAACTCTTTCTCTCCTTCTCCTCTTCTATTACGATTAGCCAAGAAACACAAGACAAGAAGAACATCACCAAATTTTTCAAGATCTAGTATATCAAGTCTCATTTGTATTCCTAGTTAGGGTTTTGAAATAAAAACCCCAAGGATACTTAAGCATTTTCTCCAAAACTCTTCTAAACTTCAAGTAAGTTTCAAGTAAAATTTTCTACTCTTTTATACTTTCATTTGAGCTATTTTAATGTTCTAGTAGCAAATTATGCAAATATTCATGTTGAACATACCACTTGTTACATATTTTCTTTATAAACATAGATCTATGAATTTTTAATGTGATCATCATGAGATCTATCATTTTTGGTGAAGACTAGGAACCCATGACACCTTGGGAAGGTGTATGGTAGGATTGAGTATTTGTGGAGTTGATTGAAAGTAGTTTGGTTAAGTCTTGAACAAGTTTAGAACCAAGAAAATGAGTTTTAAACACTATATATATATAGATCTGTCCATTTTGTAAAACGTGGAAACATCAGGGGTCTCTGGGTAACATTGGGCTAAAGACTCAGAAAATACTTTCAAAAACGAAGCTATGGGCGAAAGAACGGATAAAAACGGACTTATAACGAAAGAGATATGATTTTTCAAAGTTAAACGACGAAAACTATTTTTCTGAAAGTATACTTGCTGATCCACGAATTTCTACAGCTAAAATGAAGTGTTAAACTTAAATGAGACAACCCGGAACATTAAAAATCCATTAGTTCATCGTAACACGAGACCGGGGATATAAAGAACATAAGAAACGGATCTATAACGACCAAGATATAAGCTTTTAAAGTTCGGCGAAACATTATACTTTTTCCATCAGCACCACACTTAGAAAATTTACCTAAGTGTTGACAGTTTTGCCGAGTGACCATGTTCAACCCCACTTTTCCCCTTGATAAACCCATTTCTGGAAAATTTATATGATTGATAAAAAGTTAGTTCACCCAGTTTAGTTTTCAAAACATCCAACCGGTTCGTCAAACGGATTAATAACGAATAACTTATGGTCTTTCAAAATTTACCGAAAACTGCCCAGAAACTGCAAAAACAGCCCAAACACTCTACTTCACGGCTATTTTTCTTTATGATCGAAACCCGTATAGACAAACTTCTGTTCTATGATTTTTTAGGTAATGTTACAAAATTCCTAAAACCACTGAGTTTCTTTCCTAACTCTTAATATCCACCATTTAGCTACTAGTTTTGCATGGCCATTTGTCATATTTTCAAAGTTAAGAAAAATATTAAACTACGACGAAAACACTATATTTGCCGATAGAACACCAAACAAGGATCGTGGAGTACCGTTTCAACATATTTACATGAAAAGTAGTTTACAACTTAACGAGACATCAAAAATGTATTTTTCGACGATAAACGTTATTTTCAAATTTCACGAGTGGTATCGATAACATACGTATTTGCATGTGTAGCATCATCATTCATATTAGGTTGCGGTTAGAGATTGTGCCTCATTTCATGTATTCACTTTTGTCTTCGTAGCTATCGCACCAGGTGAGTTCATGCCCCCTATTTTAACTTGTTTTATAACTGTTTTGGGGGAGAATACATGTTCATTTTTACATGAATGCAATACTTGTTTTACTTGAACATGCTACTTGCTTACTTAAACACCAATTGCCTTACTCAAATGTTTGTGGTTTACTCAAATGCTTTATGTGCTTACATGTTACATACTTCATTATTTTCCCATTGACACTAGTGTTCAAAAACGTAATACTGTGGTTTCCCCACTTGGCTGTGATGTCAAACGTATTGTGGTTTCCCCACTTGGCTGTGATGTCAAACGTAGTATTGTGGTTTCCCCACTTGGCTGTGATGTCAAACGTAGTATTATGGCTTCCGCTTCATTGTCATCATTGTTTATATGACCTTATTGTCATAATTGTTTATATGGCCGTATTGCCAAAAATTGTATATTTAACGGTATTGCTACACTTATCTTTGAATCTTGGTACAAGTATTACTATCATTTACATAAACCAAATCATATTTGGCAGTGGGTTGTAAACACACAGGTTGCAAGTCTTGTATGGCCGGGGCTTGGAACTGGGTGGATTTACAATGCCTTTGCTGGGATACCTTCATTCAAAAGCTTCACATTACATTCTTTTTCACTAAACTCTATGAACTCACCAACCTCGTGTTGACGCTTTAGCATGTATTTTCAGGTATTAAGCAATGGCACACTACTGGAAGTTTTTGGCAGGGCATGGCATGGTCATAGAAGACTCTGATATTCATACGGGGACCGGTTTAAACTATTTTAAGGGCCTAATTCCGCACTACTTTTAACAATGTAAATTCAACACTTTTGTTAAACGATTTTATTCTAAATGAATGAGATGAAAACCGTTCTTTGCACTTGTGTTGTGATACCAATTGAGTTGCACCCCAGCGACATGTAAGCTTCCGCTGGACCCGATTTTGGGGGTGTGACAACAGTGATCATCAACAAGCATAGAAGTGCCAGATTCATAAAGAGAATTCATAACCACAGATATTATATCAGCAATAAGAACATGTTCCAAGAGTCGATCAGCTTTTGTTTGTAAAAATTTGTTTTGACATTTTTGTTTTGAAATCGATTGTTTAATTTCTTGAAAGACATTCATCATGGTTTTAACTTCCTTGTGAAGTTCCTGTTCCCAGAGCTTAGCACATGAATGCAAACGTTGAAGATGAGGAGAAAATTGTTTTTGAAACATTTCCCTTTTTTCCTTCGCGTGAGGGGAAAGAAAATTAGCAACAGTTATTTCAGAATTTCGTTCAATAGCATTTTCCAAAAAATTAATTTCTTCCATGAATGTTTTAAAGTATCGAAATAGAGGAGATTCAGTTAACATGCTTAGTTTCTTTAGGAAATCATTGTTATTTTGAGAGATAATGTCTTAGCTTGTTTCCTGATCTGCGTTTGTTTCAAAATTTTTGAGTTGTAATTTACAGCGCTCAAGTTCCCGTGTTAAGACAACATTCTTTTCTTTCAACTTTGCATTCAGTGCTTGACACTGAATATTCTGATTTTGGCTAGTCATAAGTAAGATTCTTAGTTCTGAATTTGGATCAGTCAAAGGTTCATGTTGTTCAATTTGATCATTGTTATCATGTGACATAGACGTGATGGAATCGTCAAATGTGACAACTGGGTTTATTTGATCGTAATCATCAAATAGGACCACTGTGGACATTTGATCGTTTTCGTGAGTAGGTAACATTGAATCATATTGAACAGCTTGTTCCTCGTCTGATGCAGATGCAGAAGGAGAAGCAATAGCATGTATCAGGCATGTGTTAGAACCATATACCTGAGACAGACCATCAGTGTTATAGACTGGGCCGAAATCACTTACCTGGAGTTCCTGTGTATCAACCATTAGTATCATATCAGCATTTCCATCTGAGTCATCTATGTTAGGAGCATAAGAAGTGTTGGTTGTCACGTTGTGTTCACTCTCAGAAATAGATCCGCCTGCTTCAGCTTGAAGAGCCGAGAGATTGGCTTGCCGGTAATATGCACTTCCACGAGGGTTTGGTTTAGAACATGCAGATGTCATACCATCGTGTGTAGTATTTGCTTCTCCAAGCTTCACAAGATTTTGCAGGAGAGATTGCTGATGAGTATGTAGTGTGACTGGATGATACTCTGGAATTGTAATGGGCTCTGGCTCATTTGGATGAGTGAAAACAAAACCATTGTTGGTGAAGGTTAGTGATCCATGGGTAGTTGCTGTAGATGGTGGAGCAGGGAGAATGGTCTTCAGAAACTTTCTCTATAAACATGATTGTAGTAGCCGATTCATTATGAGGTTATGATCATGTTGTGACCAATGCATGAGTTCAAGACGTTTCCACATTGCATGAGCACTAGCGTCAAAGTCCATCTTTGAGTAAGTAGAATTGGGAAGACCTAGTGTTATGAACCATACAGCCTGTTGATCAGCATCATATTGAGCAAGGTCAGAACTAGTCAGATCATCAGCAGTTTGTAGTGTAATCATCCCTATTGAGTCAGCAATAAATTTCATTTGATATGGTCCTTCTTGAATGGATTTCAGGATGAGACAAGCCTGTGGACGATCGTTGACCCATTGGAGAAACCTCCGATTCCAAGCTGTGTATGTTCCTAGTAACAACATAGGAGTTCTTGTTTCATTCCCAAAGAGCAAGACATGACGAGCGTCGGAGCATTGACGTTGTTGATAAGGAGAGTTTGAGTATGGTAGTTGATGTTGAAACAGTTGTTGTTCAAACGGCTGTTGCTGACGATACTGTTGTGATTGATGATACGGTTGTTGTTGATGAAGGTTGTAGTACGGTGGTTGAGACATGATTGAAGACTTGTGTGTGAATGGATCTCGTAGAAGGCATAGATGGTAGGCCAATTCTCGAAAACTTGCACAAGTGTGTTCTCGAAACTTTGGTTGTTGATATTCTCAAAAACAGTTAAAGTTCAGGTGTTCTCGAAAGTTTTGTAGGTTCTCGATAACTCAGGTTGTTCTCGATAAAATGAAGATTATCGAGAAAGATATGAGACAATTATCGAGAATGTTTGAGAATATTTTCGAGATCACAGTAACTAGGGAAACCAACAAAGTTCTCGAAAGATTTGAAAATGATTTCGAAAACTACACAATTTGTCGAAAACATAAAGTGATCTCGAAAGTTATGTTAGGTTCTCGAAAATTTTCAAGTTTTCGAAAAGTGAGACCAAATTTTCGAGATTATACAATAACGAAAATATCCAACAAGTCGAAGTGTTTTCTTTCTTATACAAGAGAGAAAAGCAGTGAGTAAGCCACGATAACACTTATGGAGCAAGGATTCGTGTTCTTGAAAGATTAGGTTCTTATGTTCTCGAAAGTAGGCCAAATTTTTGTTTTTGAATAAAGCACACTAAAAACGAGTTTTTAATCCAAGATTCTTGTACAACTAACTTTAAAATGATGAAATCTTAAAGAAAGTTGCAAACTTTACAATTTTTTTAAAACTTTGAAATTTCTCGAAAACAAGTACAAGTATACGAATCTTGTATTTTTGAGAAAAAAGTTGAAATTCTTTGTTTGTAATGATTTGTAATACAAGTTTAGAAGTAAAGATGTGTTAGAAATCAAAAACTAAGCAAAAGATTTGAACTTTTTACAAAAATAACGAGATTAAAAACAAAAGTTTGGTGCGTATGATTTCAAAAACAAAAAAAATACCCTCTTCTAGCGATTGATACCACTTGTTAGGTCACCATTTTGTAAACACAAGCATAGATTTGTTATGAAATGAGATGAGAAATAGATTTGGTTGATCTAAGAGATATGAGAAATAATATGACAAGAGTTTGAAAGGATATCAATTAAAACAACAAAATATAAGTCTTACATGAGTTCACTATTTATAGGCAAGGAGCTAGGGCAACACTCCCACTCCTTCCTATCCTTAACGTGTTGGGCTTTAAGGCCTTTTGGGCTTTATGAGCCTTACATCTTTATTAAACATGAAACATAATTAAGCTAAGTAACATAGCAACCTATTACATAATGTGAAATGACCGAGACTTGAGAAATGACGTGAAACGTGATCCTAACAAAGTAGTAACATGCTTACTGATAGAGATCACAAGAACGATCCTAACTTTCACTTTTTAGGCGAAAAATGGAAAATAGCATAGTACTAAAAAGTTATCACCTGCAAATTTTGTTAGTTCACACATGATCCACAGACATAATATTATCCTACAAGTTCATAAAAACATAAAATAACATTGTTTCAACGACCAAATTGTTCAAATGCACCCTTGTGCCAAACACTCTCTAAACTACTCATTTCTTGCTCAACTTCTTGTCGATCTTTGTGAGGTAGCGTCCAAAGCACTTCCAAATCCCTTTTGATTGCTTGTATTCCTCCGACTCATTTGGAATTGATGGAAGTTGCGAGAGGTACTCGAGTGGTGGAAGCCTAGAATTTGGTAAGCCGTCGTCTTCACTCATGGATGATGATGAAGATGAGGAAGGAGGGTGAGAACGTTTTCCTTTGGCTTTGTAATCTATCTCATCACTCAATGGTACAAAGGTGTGTGGAATAAGAGAGTCTGACGAAGACCTCTAGACTTTGCGGCGAATGTTTCCAAAACCTAAAGAGCGGGGAGAGCTTTCCATTATGAAGAGCGGTGGCTACCTTGGACGAGAGTTTGCCGTCTTCTTTCAATCGTGTAGCAGTTGAGGTTTGGCGGTGACACACTTAGAGCATAAAAGGCAAGTTTGATATGTTCCCCCTATTCCTAAGTGTATACATTGGCCATACATTGATCTCTTCCCATTTCAGAATGTGGCTCTTACCATTAGCCATTCCAAAAGGGTTTTGCAACTTCTTCTCCCGTCGCGGTTTCCCTAGTATGGGAGAGGTCCTAACAAAAGGTGGTCTACGATATACTTCCTGCGTAACTAGAGGAGGTGTTCTATGAGGATTACGTCGATTATGGATTCAGCACGATAGGGCACTGTTCGGATAAGACGCGTACCCCTATTTGGAAACGTAGAAGCTGAGAAATTGGCAAAGGCTTCTATCATTTGATTGATTGAAAGTTAAGGAATGTGACCTCATCATCCTACTAAGGTCACGGAAGCATATAATTATAGAGAAAACGGGGGAGGGCAAATTGGTTATCTATTTTAAGATGTTAATACAAAATAAATTCAAAAACGTTATTCGCATTTCACTTTCTTGGTTTGATAATCACAAAATATAAGACAGTTCGAAATACGGTTAATAAGTTTTACGAGAAACTCGTTACTTCCACGAGCTTCACAATCACTCATTATGAACAAAAAAAAATTCTTGCTATACCGTCATTAGTTTGGTGATCAAAGAATTTTATTCTTATTAGATCATTTTTAGTTTGACAAAACTTTCACAAAAGTATTTGTGTTTTTAAAGAATTTTTATAGAACAATATAAATTGAATTAAATGCTGTAACAGCTTTTTTTTCCCCCGAATCAGCTAAACTAACCAGATAGTTCACCGTCAGGGACAAATTTTGTCTGACGGTTCCCAAAGGAACGGCGTCCCCCCCTTATGAAAGACGTCGCCTATTTCGGGAGCGGACCAGCGTGTCATAAATACTGAACCTGTACACTTTAGAAAACAAGTTTTTCACAACAAAAGTTTCTGTCCTTTATTTCCCTTGAGTTTTGTCACGTAGGACAGTCGGTTAGTTATAAGTGATTCCTTCTTCTCAATTCAGAGAAGAACTCTCGACATCAATGAAGTCTCGAGATGTTATAGGTGTCCACACACAAATGTAACAAGTGTTACGGTGATAGGTTCTGTAAATATTTTCATTGTGATCCGACTTGTGTATGAGTCGAGGAGGGGATATTTGTGTGAACTTGGATGGTGATGTAGATCCAAGAAGTGTTGTAACTAGAATAGTTTATGTATTGGTGTGAGGAGAATGATGTCCTAGCATGTAGGATAGGATTGTGTCAAAATATTATGTAAAGACTTGGATCGGGTGAAGATCCAAGTGAGCCATGTATGTAGTCTTGGTTCGGGTGAAGAACCAAGTGTGTCTAAGTGTGAAGGCTTGGTTCGGGTGAAGAACCAAGTGTGTCTAAGTGTGAAGGCTTGGTTTGGGTGAAGAACCAAGTATGTCGATTTTGTGAAGACTTGGATCGGGTGAAGATTCAAGATGGACAAGAGTGCTTGTTCGTGTGGCCATGTGGGCCTTGGTGAAGATTGGTTCTAGCTACGATTAGAACTCGACATTATGCTTAGTGTCGTTAAGCCTTGTGTAAGCATGTGTACGGATTGCTCCGCCTGAAGGAGTGTGTTGATATAGTGATTGATAACTCTCGAGTGTGGTACTCGGGGAGTGGAGTAGGACGAAGAGTGAGCTTCGTGCCGAACCGCTATAAATCGCCGCATCTCTTTGGTTGTGTTCTTTCCCTACTCTTTACATTACTTGTTTATATATGCATGTTATTAGTTAAGTTGATATCACATAACAAGTAGAATTCGATAAGTTTGCAAAAGAATACAAACCGGACCTAAAAACTTCGAAACGTTTTAACGACTAAAAAGAAACGGTGAAACTATTCAACCTCCCCCCCCCTTCTAGTTTCTACAATTGGTATCAGAGACAGGTTGTCAAGATCTTTAGAGTATAATGTACTTTAAAACTTGAATCGATCTATGGAGTCTGAAAGATACTTAGAAGGGATCAACTTGAATTGGTCACCATTTTTCGAAAATGAAAACTTTGTCATTTGGAAAAATGAATTTGAAAGTTATGTGAAATCAATTAGTCATAATCTTTGGCATGTCATATCTTTTGATATTTTTAATCAATAAGAATGGATTTCGAAAATTTGGAGTACATAAGAAATTTTTGCTAGACATTTTAGTCCAAATATTAGTTCATAAAAATTTGCTAAAAATTGGTTTTGACAAAACCATTTTATGAAATGTAGTAAATAACATATGGCAAAAGATTTTGAAAGTTTCATCAAGGAAATTTTCAAGCCAAAGATGATGAAAATTTAATATTAGTAAGTCACTTAGTTTTAGTAGAATCGTGTACTACTAGTTTGAATGTTTTTGTTGTAGGTAATGTTGCCGACAAGAATCACATCAACAACTAAGTTAGTGTACTAATCAACAAGTCTTGAAGTGATGATAATGAAGAAAAACTAAGATAATTCGCCAAGTGTCAAGTCTAAGGTTAAGATGGTTAGAGTTCAATACAATGAGTAGCTTGATTGTGTAACTACACTTAAGGACGATTCGACAAATGAGTTTCATCATATCTTCAACCACATACACGACACATGATATGGTATGTGTCATTAAGGATAGCTAAAGGCCAAGGTAAGTTTTTCTTACACTCATGCTTATCATAGTCGTTTAATGAATGCTTGCTAGATGCTTACATGACTATGTGATTTGTCGTTACTTGCTTGCATGATAGATAATGTCTTTATGCTCTTATGTGCTATATGATTTTTGTTCATTAGACGCTTTGTCTAAATGCTTATCCATTTTTGGATTCAAGCAAATTATTTGGAAAAATAATGGTCTTACCACAACCATTATTTATAACGTATTTCTCGTCAATCAATCACTATAGACGATGCACACTTGCTTAAATCTTTGTTTGCTCTCTAGTTCTCGTCTATGAATTTTCTTGTAATTTACACGATTGACTTCTAGCCTCTCTGATGCAACTCTCATCCTTGAATCCCATTGAACGTTTTATTTCCTTCCTATTCTTCTGTCTCGATGCAAAATCCACTCCTTATTCAAGCGTATCGAGTCTGTTTCTTTTCGTTTATCTCAATTCCACTCCATCCCATTCCTTAGCCTACTCGTGCGTATTGAGTCTTTTCCGTATCTTAAAATACACTAGGTTACATCTTAAAACAATTAGGAAGCTAAGACTTGTCATAATAACTGAAACAACAAAAATCGTCAAAACTGCTAAACCCTCTGACGACGGTCCCTGATCGACCCACGGTCCCAAATTAATAAGGGACCGTCTGGGCCTTTAGTCTTATACACGGTCCTTCATTTGTTCTCAGCCAAGCAAACCATTTCTTATACTCTTATCACTAAAGGAAACGAAGAACATCACAAAAATTACCATAAAAGCTCAAAATTTCAAAACCAAGCTTACTAATCACTTCTACACACTAATTGTAAGTTACTCTCATCTAATCTATATTCTTTTCTTATTTAGAGATTGTAGAATTAGATTCGGGATTATCTATTTAAGATTACTTAATAACCATATGATTTCAACAATGATTTACTTAAAGGTATTTAAACTAGTAAATAAGGTATTATTTCAAAAGTTTTACTAGGAGCATGATTAATTTTGTACAAGAAAAATGATTTTCAAACAACCTACTAATCCTACATTGTTAATACACATTTTACCAATGTACTCTAAAGTTATTTCAAAACAATTGAAATCTAGGTTTGAAACATGTCAAAAACAAAGTTAACCTTAAATTCTGGCTAATTATATAATTACTGTTGATAGGTGAAATATGCCTAAACTCACCGGCCTCGACCACCAAAACGCAAGAGAATACATTCCTCATCCCTCAAATTATTACCCAGAACCCATCAAAGAGGCTTTTCAAAACGTTGAAACTAGATATTTTCATGAGGGTCGTCGAGTCTTTGCTGACTATACTGACATGAACTACTTAAACTCAATGTTCCAACTTGTCGACCTTTGTCTGTATCTATAAAGTTAATGAGCAAATCGTCCCACAATTTGTTCTAGAGTTCTATAGTCTCCTAAACCTAACCACTGATTGTGATGGTGAAATTTATATAAACTTCGCCATTCGAAATCAACATTTCTCATACCCTCTTCCCACATTTGGTCAAGTCCTTGGTGTTCCCACTGAGGGGCAATGCACATTCTCTCATGAATGGAGCCTTGATGCTCTTGCTAGGAGCTCTCCCTCTTATGGAAAATACACCACAATACCACCATCTCCAGAAGAGATAAGAACCATTGTTCAAAATAATTGATCTCAAACTGAGTATCGAGTGCACTATGGGGCTATTGTTCCGGTCAGTGAAAATCAAATCTTGACTAAGGAAATTGTTGATCACATGAAACCCATGGCTGAAATTATTCGCGAGAATATTTTCTGTCTTGGAGGAAACCGTGATCACGTCCCTGCTTGTCTAAGTCATATTCTCTACTGTGTCACCCTTACCATACCATATAATCTTGCATATTATATGGCCAAGAGAATGGAATTTGCTCGTAGCAAACCCAATATGATCTTGCCATACGGTATGCTCTTAACTCGCTTGTTTCGACATGTCATGCACAATTACCCTAGCCTCAACAATGTTGAATACCCATTGGTAGACCCTGTCATGTATCCATTGACCCAAAATCTAGAACGTAGGACTAGGTCGGATTACGGGTCAAGAAGGTCAATAGGACCAGAACTTAGGACTAGGTCAAGAAGTTCAGCAGGTTCACGTTCCTTCGCTCATGGTACATCTTTCAATCCCAATAAAAACGATGATGTAGTTCATGATGAAGGAACTTCTCGAGTTAGTACTCCATCTCCTGTCACCTATGTCAACTCCCTACCATCCGGTTACCCCCAAGTCTTTCAGGATCTTCCTCCTGAAGATCGAAATCCAGACAACTTTTCAGCTCGTCTTACCCAAATCATGAAAATGGAACACCAAAACAGGGACGAGAGTCGAGGTGCATGGAAGTCAATTGGAAAGAGTATTCGCAAATTGTTGGGAAAGAAAAAGTGAATGGCTATCATCCGTCATTGTATCATTTATGCGTGGAACATGTCTTATTCTACTTGATACTATGTTTTAATGATCGTTTCATGTTTGTATCAAATAACTGGAATACATTGCTATTTGGTGGATTGTATGTTTATCTATTGTAAGATTGTGATTCTTATGATTATTAGATTAATGTTTTTGAATGCATGCATGTTAAACTAGTGTTTTAAATGAGTTTGTAAGTCTTTATGCTGCTGTAAAATATACTTGAACAGCCTACAGGTACAGATTTGATGAAATGAAATACTGAGCTGAAACCTGAGACTCTACTGCCGGCGGTCCCTTATCTCAATGGCGGTCCCTTAGCAATAATGGACCGTCCAACCTTTAAGGGATCGTCAGTCCTACATCACGGGTTCCAGCACTGTTTCTGATTTCTTGCAAACCTGCTACCCTATTTGCCTGATTTTCACCACCATTTCCCATATTAGCAAAACATTTGTATGTGTTTATAACCTCCTAATGCATGCTTTACCCATTTCATAATCCCTCTTGATTATTTAAAGAACCATGTTTCGTAATTATTCTCAACACCTAAATCATTCCTTTCAATGGGGTCTCCTTCAACCTCCCTATCATTATCAAACAAAAGGCCTAAAATTGTCCTTACACCACCACAAACCAACAACATTGATCTCACTAATATTGACTCATCCTCTCAAACACCAAATGCACCTCTCAAAACTCCTTCCATCAAAGGTACCTCATCTTCCTCATCAAGACCAAATTCATCACCATTCACATCATTCATCAAAAACTCATCACTCTTGATTACTCACTCTAGTTCGGGTGCTTGCACACCATTTTTGAGTAACTCATCCTCCTCCAACAACACATCAAACACCTCAAGTCCACAAATCGCATCATCATCCCAATTACCAAATTTCCATGAAGACATTTCATCCTATCTTAGAGATATGTCTCCTCCTCCAAGAACCTCACATCCATCTCCACTTAATGTCTCCTTAACTCTTTCACCAATAAGTCCTTTGGACAACATTACATTTACTCCTCCACAATCACCAAACATAGACAATTATCCCCATTACAACTTTGTGAACAACCACACCGTCGGTTGTGCATGTTATTATCATAACTTCCATCTTATTTCATTTCTTAGAGATGAACTTCACTACATGTTTGGATATCTTGAGTACCTCCTCTCTCAACAAAACAATCAACCAACTCCTCTTGCTTCCATGCCTCCACCGGCAACACCCTCGGTTCAACCCTCATCCTCACCATCATCCATTCCACCATCCAACTAGATGTTTTTCAAATATCTAGTTCATGAATAATTAAGTGGATGTTATGTTTTGGACCAAGCATGCAATGGGAGATGTTTAGTTATGCTAGCTAATGATTAGTATTGTTGTTTAGTGTTACTTTAATGATGTATTGTCTATGGTTGTTCTTGCATGAATGATGTTGTATGCTCCTTAATTGAAATGAATGCATATTTATGTTTTATGTTATGATAATGTGTTGAGATATTAGTCATAGTTGAACATAAAAATGGACTAAAATTACTCAACCTTAAAAATGAGAAGTTGTTTAAATCGTAACACATCTGCCAACCAGGGAACCTACTGGTGGTGGTCCTTTAAAGGACTGGCGGTCCTCTACCAATAAGGGACCGTCCCCCTGTTTACGGGACCGTCCCCATTAGTGCTATAATTCAGATTTTATTTTACTTGAATATCTGATGTATGCTCTACATAATTGATTTCACACCCATATTCATCATGTTTCTTACATACTTTCATATATATATATATATATATATATAA
>LBNU01038664.1:165628-177037 GCA_014162995.1 Artemisia annua
GATTTTATCCAATGTTTAAATTTATGAAGTAGGTTCCATGAGTCCTAGTCCTAGTCTAAGAAGATTAAATGGTTCACGTTTAAGGGGTTTTGCAAGAATATCGGCAATGTTGTCTTCGGAGGATACTTTCTCGATAGAAATGTTTCCTTTTTGAACATTGTCACGAAGGAAATGATGACGGATTTCAATATGTTTGGCACGAGCATGTTGGACTGGATTTTTCCTAAGGTCGATGGCTCCTTTGTTATCGCAAAGAATAGATATGTTTTTAACTTCGTTTCTGTAGTCTACGAGCGCCTGTTTCATCCAAAGAGCTTGTTGACATGCTTTTCCGGCCGATACGCATTCGGCTTCAGTTGTTGAGATTGCGAGGGCCGTTTGCTTCTTTGAGAACCATGAGGTGAGACAATGTCCAACAAAAGTACAAATACCACTTGTACTTTTTCTATCAACATAGTCACCCACATGATCCGAATCGGCATACACTATGGTTTCTACACCCGTTCCTTTGGGATAATCCTAGATGTGTAGTGCCTTTGATGTACCTAAAAATTCTTTTTATGGCTTCAAGATGGATAGTTTTGGGATCTTCTTGGAAACGAGCACATAGACAAACACTAAACATAATGTCGGGTCTACTAGCCGTGAGATAGAGTAGACTACCAATCATACCCCTATATTTAGTGTTATCTACAGAATCACTTTCCTCATCCTTTGTGAGTTTGGTTTCCGAGGACATAGGCGTTTTGATAGGTTTAGAATCTTCTAGACCAAATTTCTTAAGCATGTCTTTTATGTATTTTGATTGGTTAAAGAATATGCCATCTTCTAATTGTTTAATTTGAAGTCCTAAGAAAAATTTAAGTTCTCCCATCATACTCATTTCAAACTGATCATGCATGATTTTAGAAAAATCATTGCATAGTTCTTGACAATTTGATCCGAATATAATGTCGTCAACATATATTTGAACTATAATAATATGTGATTCTTTCTTCTTAGTAAAGAGAGTGTTATCAACTAGGCCCATGGTATACTTATGGTCAACTAGGAAAGTCTTAAGTCGATCATACCATGATTTTGGAGCTTGCTTAAGTCCGTATAAAGCCTTTTTAAGTTTGTAAACATGACTAGGTTTTTCAAAGTCGGTAAAACCCGGTGGTTGAGCAACATAAACTTCTTCATTAATAAAACCATTTAAGAATGCACTTTTGACGTCCATTTGAAAAAGTTTAAAATCATGTGCACATGCATATGCAAGTAAAATTCTAATTGACTCAAGCCTAGCAACCGGAGCAAAAGTTTCATCGTAGTCAATGCCTTCTTACTAATTATAACCTTGTGCTACTAGCCTAGCTTTGTTTCTAGACACAACTTCGTTTTCATCCATTTTATTTCGAAAGACCCATTTTGTTCCAATTAGCGTTTGATTCTTTGGTTGAGGAACTAGTGTCCAAACATCATTTCTAATAAATTGGTTTAATACTTCTTTCATAGCTATTACCCAAGATTCATCTTTTATAGCTTCATTTATATTTTTAGGTTCAATGGTTGATATAAAACAAAAATAGTTACTTTCATTTTCAGCTTTTGATCTTAAGGTTCTTTCATTAAGCTTACCGAAGACACTATCTAATGGATGAATTTTAGACTTTTTAATATTGACTATTTCTCTATTTAATATTTCATCTTCCTTGTCATTTTCTAAATCATTTTGACTTTCATTAACTTGACTTTCAACTAAGTCATCATCTACCAAAGGTGATGTCTTAGATGGAGGTGGACTTTCGTCGAATGTTACATTCAACGATTCCTCGACTCTTAATGTTTCTTTATTTAGGACAATATAAGCTCTGCTATTATGTGAATATCCAAGGAATACACCTTCATAAGACTTTGGGTCAAATTTAGTGAGATAATCCTTGGTGTTTAGTATAAAGCATTTACTCCCAAATACTTTAAAGTATCCTAATGTTGGCTTTTTACCTCTATATAATTCATATGAAGTTTTATCTAAAAATGGTCTAATTAGGACTCGGTTTAAGATATAAGTTGATGTGTCGATGGCATTGCACCAAAAATTTTGTGGAATATTTTGTTCGTTAAGCATTGTTCTACTCTTGAAGTGTCCGGTTTTTACATTCTACTACACCATTAGATTGAGGAGTGCGAGGAGCTGAGAAGTTATGTGTTATACCGTTTTTATCACAAAATTCACCAAATTGTATTTCATTATCAAATTCCCGACCGTGATCCGTTCTAATTGACACAATGAAATTTCCTAATTGGTTTTGAATTTTCTTACTAAGAATTTCAAATTGTTCGAAAGCTTCATTTTTACTTGTCAAAAACCTTGTCCATGTATACCGTGAATAATCATCTACTATAACTAAAGTGTAGAAGGTACCTCCATAACTTTGTATAGCGGATGGACCAAACAAATCCATATGCAAAAGTTCTAGACACCTAGATGTAGACACCATGTTTTTAGCCTTATGGCTACTATGAACTTGTTTACCAATTTTGCAAGCATCACAAAATTGTTGGTCGTATTTCAACTTGGGTAGGTTTCTAACTAATTCCTTAGAGGATAGTGATTGAATAAGTCTCATAATAGCATGACCTAAGCGTCTATGCCAAAGAGTTGAGGATTCATCTAATGAGGTAAGACAAAGTTTATCTCTAGATGTTTTATCAATTTTCATGACGTATACATTATTCTTGAGGACCCCTTTAGCTATTGTGATACCATCTTTTAGTATTTTACTTCCGTTTTCACTAAAAAGGACGTTATACTTTTTACGGCAAAGTTGACTAATACTAAGAAGATTAAATCCTAAGTTGTCAACGTGAGCAACATCATCAATAGATAGAGACTCATGAGAGATAGTACCTTTTCCGATGATTTTACTTTTAAGCTTGCTACCAAAAGTTACGTTACCTACGTCATAAACTTGATATGTTGAGAAAAGACTTTTGTTCCCGTCATGTATCTTGAGCAACCGCTATCTTTGATCCATTCGTCCGGTTCCAAACACACTTTTAAGCAAACCTATTTTATAACACGCATTCAAACATTTGGTCCCCAATATCTCATGGGTCCATTTTGGTTAAACATGCCATTACCTTGATTCATGTAAGGAAATGGTGGATATGGGTTCCAAGACATGTAATTTGGAACTTGATGTTGTCTATGTATGTTTTGACCCCAACAATTTTGAAAGTAGGGTTGTGTGTTGTAGTTGCTCTTTGGAAAGGGGCGTTTGGATATAGGTGTTTTAGGTCTTGGTTGAGTAGTTCTAGCTCTAAATTCATTTTTAGCAAGTCCTACTCCTATTTTAATGGCTGGTTTAAGTTTAGTTTCTGTTGAACTAGTGCTGGACTTCTTTGTAACTTTAACACATTCATTACGGTTAGTTACTGAAGCTTTCTGTTTTGCTGCAGTTCCCACGGAACCAATGGGTCCAACGGACGGAACCAAATCTTTGGTTTCGTCTGTTCTGTGGGAAACAGCTGGTGTCTTCTCTTTTTCTTGTTCTTTTTCGTCTTGTTTCTTTAAACTACTTATTGACCCTGATTTCATGAATCCTAGCCCCGTTTTGTCAAAAGGTGATTTTTGGAGTTTCATTATTTCATCCGCACAACAAATACTTTTATCAAACTTCTTAAACCTTGAGTTTTGTTTAATGAGATTATCATGTGTGATTTTAAGCTTCTCAATTTCAAGTTTGAACTCTTTACATGATTTACATGTCATGTCAATATTTTTACTATTTTCTAAATGTTTAGCTTTTTCTTTTAATTCATAAATTTCGTTTTCTAAAAATTTCTTTTTAGTTTTCAAAAATTTGTTTTTGTTTATGATTTTTAAACTTAACTCACAAAGTTTGTTATATTGTTGTTGCAAAGTGTCATCATCAATAGAAGAATAAGATGAATCGGAATGTACCTCATTTGAGTCTTGAGCCATAAGAGCTACCTCGTCATTTTTTGGCTTTTCGTCATCATTCTCACTATCGCTCCAAGCACCACTTACAAAAGCACTTTGAGTTTTGCTTTTGGGTGGTTTTGGAAATTCTCCTATTAGATGACTTGTATCTCCGCATCTAAAACACTTTCTTTCATTCTTGACTTTCTTTTCATCACGACCTTTTTGTGAAAATTTCTTTTCATCTCTAGGTTGTCTTACATACTTTCCTCGTCTTCGAAAGAACTTCTTGAAGTCTCTAACCGCCATGGCATATTCTTCATCTTCACTATCCGAACTTGATTCCTCATCATCACTTGATTCTACTCTAGCTTTCAAGGCAATGAATTTAACCTTTTCTTTCTTGCCTTTAACTATCTCCGAATCTTTTTCCATTACCATTTCATGAACTTTGAAGTTTCCAATTAGCTCGTCAAGTGACATATTTGAGAGATCCTTAGATTCTTCAATAGCCGTTACTTTTGCTCTCCACTTTGGGTGAAGTGCTCTAAGGAATTTCCTGACAAAATTCTTGCTACAAAAAGATTCATCAAGTGCTTTAAGTGAAGTAATGATATTGTTAAATCTATCAAATGCATTATCAATAGTCTCATCTTCAGGAATAGAAAATTGTTCATATTGTTGGACAAGAAGATCAATTTTGTTATCCTTGACTTGTGAGTTTCCTTGATGAGTAATTATTAAAGATTGCCAAATTTCTCTAGCGGTTTTGCACATAAAAACTCTTTCACACTCTTTCTTTGGTAAAGCATTATAAAGCATCATTTTAGCTTCATTATTTTTAGCGATTAGTTTCTTTTGATCATCACTATGTTTAGTGAGTGCACTATCCTCATCCCGACATCTTCCAATATCCTTAAAAGTAGCCTTGTGATCACCTTCAATAATAATATACCATAGGTCTATGTCCTTTGACTTTACGTAAGTTTCAAAATGATTTTTCCAATATATAAAACCATTTGGTTCAAATAGTGGTGGTCTTTGCATAGATTGCCCTTCTTTAAAGTTTTCAAAATCCATGGATCGTTTCAAGTTTTAAGATACAATATATTTTAAAAACTTGATATTTTCTTTGAAAACTTTTACGTGTAATCGACAACTAAACAAATAAGCAATAAATAATATGCAAGAATAAAAGTGAGAAACGATCAAACCACAACACGAATGTTTATCGTGGTTCGCCTACAAGGACTCTTTTTCCTTGCCCTACTCCACGCCCCGAGTATCCAACTCGAGAGTTTCTTGCACTAGTCAACAAGCTCCTTTAACCGGCGGAGAAAACCTTACACGTCGCTTACACCTATTTCCGACACTAAGCTAGATGTAAAGTTCTTTTACAAGGGTACAACCACTCCCGGTAGTTCTTTTACAAGGGTACAACAACTCCCGATACACTAAGTATTTTGAGGACTAAAATACTAACCGATCACTACAATTTGATACAATATAATGGTGTATAAACTTTACAAGCTTACACAATACTAATCCTAACAAGTCTTGCAACGTTGTGTTGAAGCTTGTGAAATCGTGATCTTCTTGCTACAAAGAAAGCTCACAAATATGAAATGAATCTGAGTTAAAAGAGAGAAATGAAAGTATATGTAATATGTTATGATTGTAAGTGATGAGAAAAACTCAAAGAGTTGGTTGCTATTTATAGGCAAAGGATCAGACCTTCCCACGGATACGGCGGAACCAATCCTTTGGTTCCATCCGTTATACTCGAGGGTTCCGCCAGCATGTCTGACAAAATCCTACACAAAATATTTCACAATATAACTCAATATTCTCAAGATCTCACAAAGTCAACTTTGAGATCTTTGAGTATGAATCTAAACAAAATAAAACATGTCTCTTACACAAATGTTTCCTTGAAAGGACATGTGTGATGCAAGTGATGATGTAAACAAGTGTACTATTCCATATTTAGAAATATTTAAATAAGAAAGTAAACTTTGTAAAATGTATATGTTAGTAGCTTACAAATGTTAACATGAAATGTTTAGTAAGTAAATGTTTTACTAAAAGGTTTTATTACTAATTAGTTACTAAGACACACTAAATATAAAAACTTACTAATTATGCTTATATGATATTTTTAACATATGAAGAACTACTTAACATGTATATATTCTAAAAGTATACTTGACCATTGTACAATTTGAAATCACTTTATGAAAACATGTAAATGTAGTTTTAGTGATGTTAATTAAAAGACTTTTAAACTATATTTATTTGTTGCTAAAAATAAATTTACCTTTTGTTGTTAACAAAACTAAGTAAAGATCGTAAAATATAAATAACGTTTTTTAGGCGATATTTGTATTAACATATATGTTAAAATGTTAATAGCTTGGATCCAGTTTGTTGTGGCAGATTACTCGGGGAAGCATTATAGTGGGTGTTACAGAAATCCTCCGGAGGAATACGTTATAGTAAATCCTACGGGATATGTTATAGTGATCCTACGGGATGTGTTATAGCCCGAGTAAACAAAAGAAAGTTATAGTAATCCTTCAGGATAAATTAAATTGTCTTCATCGGCAGGGGTTGCCTACTTCTTTGGCATATATAATTCCCCTCAAGAACGTTATAGTGAGATGGATCCAAGGCTAGAAAGATAAATTGCAGGTAAGAAAGGAGTAAAAGTAAGGCATATGACTTAGGAACTAATGAATGAGAAGTATAAAAGGTAAAAGTTAAAGTGAGTAATAGAAGTTGTAGTGCTACGTTGGAAGTGGGTAAGTAGGATGGTTTATGATATTTTTATTTAGATGAACCGGGACGCCTTTTCATATAAATAAAGAAGTTTTAAATCGCCGAACCATGAGTTTATATTTCTTTGTTTACATCGATTGGGAAGCCTCTCTATGTAAAGGAAGAAGTATAAATAAGTGGGCTTACATGTTCCGAACATGGCATGAGTAGGGTTAAGGGAGTAGAAAATGGAAACTAAAACTCATTAGATGTTATAGTGACTAAGGATGGTGGGATAAGAATTAGGAAGTGACTATTCGTGAAGACTTGATAAGAAACCTATAATTTAGGTGTCGAGCGTATAAGTTTAAGGATTTAAAAGTTTAAATTGACGTTATAGTATGCCTTACGGCATGATGTAAATTGAGTATTGATCATGGTGTCGCTATACTATGATAACAACCTCATGTGGGTTGTAACAGTATTGGTCAAGATGTGACTATATAAAATCAAAATATTGAATTTTTCCCAAGTAAATAATGACATTTGTTGGAAATTAATAGAAAGTGCTAAAGATAGTGTAGTGTTATAGTAGAAATGTTTAAGAAATAATAGAATGACTATGAAAGGTGTGAAAGTAAATGATAATATTTGACTTATGTAAACTCAAATTAGTGTAATATCCTCAAGTGACAATTAGCCCTTTATTGAAAATTCAGAATAAATGGAGTATAAGTATGCCGTTATAGTAAAACTGTTGACTAAATGATATATTGGTTATAGAAAATGTCTCGGGTGACATAAAGATTTAGTATAAGCTGTATGGTTTTAGAAATTAAGCGAAAAGTAAGATGGACTAAGTGTATCAAGTGTGTTAAAGTATACCTAAAGTTGCAAGATCACCTAGATCATCCCACTAATTGAATAAGAGTTTGAAAGTGCTAAGATGGAATGAGGAGTATTACTTGGTCAAGTTTTGATTTGTAATAAACAAGAGATTTCGGGGACGAAATTTAAATTAGGGGGATAGAATTTTTACACCCGAATCCCATTTTCAAACGGGTATTACCCTAGATGAGTTTGACTAAGTATAAGTGTGTGGACTTATGTATTATGGAAAATGGTTTTGGGTCTACCAACTTTGATATGGTGTATTGAGATAGGCTTGGATATGGAGTATCTAGAATTGTGATATGGTGCATTGAGATAGGCTTCGATATGGAGTATCCAGAATATAGATATGGAGTATCAATCGATACAGAGTATCTAAAATATAGATACGGAGTATCAGTCGATACAGAGTATCTAAAAGATAGATATGGCGTATCGACCTTAAATGAGCAGAATTGACTAATTTGCCCTTTAAGCTGGGTCATCACTTATTTTATATAAGCAGGACTTCTGGATATTTCCCCAAGTTTCCTGTATGTTTTGATAGTGCGAACTAAGAGAGAAATAGGGAGAGATGGAGCTAATGAGGATGATTTGATGATGGGTTATATATTGTGATTTAGAGATAAGTTCATAAGCTTGATTCTTCACAAGGTATGACGCTTAATTGGTGTTAATTTACATAATTAGAAACTAGGGTTTATGAACCCTTGATGGGCGTCGGATTGCGACCACGCAACAGGTTTTACCTCTCAAGGGATCTTGAGAAGCTTGCAATCCCACCAGGCAGTGTACCTGATCGGTGTAGCATAGTGTAGTGGTAAGTACTGGGGAATAATCGTTCTCTCACAGGGAATAGTGTTCGTTAGGATAGAAAAACTACTCTAAAAGGTCTAAAGGTGAAGAAGATTATTTTTGTATTTTTATATTTTATGGAAAGCAAGTAAAATCTCGGGTATTGGAGGAGTGGGCAGAATTAGTTGCTAGTCAACTAACCCAAAAACTACAATTGCAAGAAAAATAAAATAACTAAACTATTGTGGTTGTGAAAACTTATATGGAGACAAATGTGTTTACTTAGACTTCCTTACTCCCTAACTATCATTTACCGGTTAATTGGTGTATGTATTACTTGCGTGATGACGGGGTGTATTCCTTAACAATTCATGGGGGGGTGGCCATACAATAATCTCCCCCAAATTCTATGAGCTCTTATCTCCTCCCTACAACTATGCGTACACAATAATCATAGGAGAGTTGTAAACAGTGGCTCAATGCGTTAAATACTACCTTAAATAACCCTAGTATGGCCTTAGTTACAATGTTTCTTAAAGACGTTCAAAGCTGTTACCATATAGGAGTATTGGCCAGTTTTTCTTAAGCCTAACATTGATGAAAGCATTCAATCCCAACCAAAAGTAATAACATCACCAATCAACGCAATAATTAATAAGTTAAGTGTTTTCATTAGATCTAAGCAAACCACAAGAAAAATCTAGCCCTAAGGCATGTTAATTGAGAAGACAAGCCATAAGATATAATTAACAACACATAGACATATTGATTAATTTAAGTGAGGGACTTATCTTTAATTTGAACATGAAGGTTTCAAGGGTGAAAAACCCTTGAAATTACAGCTAAAATCGTCTTTAGGGTTTTTCCCAAACTTGTACCAAAAGTTCCACCCTAATAAATGAAAAATAGGAAAATATATATAGATTTTACATTCTGACGGTGTCAGGTTATGGGTTCTGACGCCGTCATCTCGCCGTCATTAGGGTTCTCAGATGGCGTAGATTTACTTCTGACGTCGTCACCCTTTAATTTGCTCTGGGCCGTCACTCTTTAAGTTAACACCTGACGGCCTACATTCTCTAAGACCTGACGCCGTCAGGTGTAAACATCTTGTTTTCTTCATAGGGCGTCTAGTGTAATCAGATTTCACTCCTTTGTCAACGTTGGCTGACGGCGTCACCTTGTGACTCTGACGCCGTCGGGTAGGAAATCCAGCTTCTTTTGAGACTCTGTCATTTTCTTCACTTTTATGCTCCAAAAACGTCCAAATATGCATGTTTTCCAGAATTCTTCTCAAAAGTACCTAAAATGACAAAAGGAACGATTTAGGGCAATATTTGATCACATTTACTCGCATTAGGGCTTAAATGACCCCTTAAAACGGGTACACTTTTCGTCTCATCAAATACCCTTACATTTGAGATTTGCTTGTTCTCAAGCAAATAAGCTTTTATTCCAATCAAAATATTAGTTAGGGGTCATTTAACACAAATTTAAAAGTAATTACAACAAGTAGTCATTCGACCCTAATCATAATAAGCACGGAAATCATACACTAGCACCTCACAAATAGTGTTTGGACACTCTCATCTCTCAAGTGTCATAGAATTATATCTCATAAATGAAAACGGAAAATATCTCTCACTACCTGTCATAGCAAATAGATTACCATAGGCTTGGAATAGGATCAATTACTCCTCCACTAGGCGTAAGCACCTAAGATAAACTATCACAGGGGGCTTTCAAAAGGGTTATAATGTAAGGTGTAGGGATATGATAAACACAGTTTGGTTGGAATAAAGGGTATTTTAATGGTGGCGAGTTAACTATCATGATCAAATACATGCACTATACAATGTTGCTAAGCCAAGAATCGACTCGATCTTAAGCTAAAAACAAAATAACAAAACTTAAAAGAAACATAAAAGAAANATACAATGTTGCTAAGCCAAGAATCGACTCGATCTTAAGCTAAAAACAAAATAACAAAAACTTAAAAGAAACATAAAAGAAACGGGAAGGTAGTCCGTATGTTTTTTTTTTTTTTACTTTTCTTTTTCTAATTTTTTGTATTTTTCTTGATTTTTTCGATTTTTTTTTTTTTGCATACATTCTTACCCTACCATCCAAAATAATACATCGTAGGGGCCTCGGTTCTCCCCTTACACTTGAACTTTTACATAACTTTACAATTACTATTCTAACTACTCGAATTAAGATAATTGAAAAACTTGGAGTACTTTTAAAATATTTAGCACATATGGGGGTAATAATGTTGTTCTTCCCCATTACTCCATTACACTAGTACTTTACCCATGAGTCCCAATCGTCCCAAAACAATATGTACAAGGATATGACTCGACTTAGCAACCATGTAATCGATTAGATAATTAACAAAATGTTGTCACAATAATGCACTAAAGGTGAGTGCATACAAGGTAGGCAAAGGCGATTTGGGTGTACATTTAAGTGGGGTGTAACAAATTCTCACTTTAAGTAAGATGCTCAAAGGTCGAAATGAAAAGATAGGCTTGGAGGGGTGTACTAGGGGTATCGTGTACCAAAAATGGGTACAACGCAAAGGGTGTGGGAGAATTACTTGACTTTATTAGTCAAGTACGTTGGCTACATTGGTAAAGTAATTATAACAAAAACACGAGTGTAAAACAAGGGGTTAATCCTAATGCCTCTTATCATGTAGTAGATCTAACTACACGAATGTAGTCTCACTTGTGGATTTGAGATGGTCCTAACACAAGTTCTAGAATCTAAGCGCTACCGGTACACACATCATAGCATCAAAGATGGATGCTTTTCCTACCAATTCTAGGGGTGAACCTCACATATTTGGGGTGGAAAATTTTTTAGTGGTACGGTTTTGTGCTAGTCATATAATTTCCTATCCATGAGACGCTTATTAAGACCAAAGTCTCACTTGTAAATGTTGTAAAAAATTTTAAATTGGCGCTAAAATTACCCTAACAAATATTTTCTCTCGGTTTTATTACAAGTTTACTATCAAACAAACAAAATCAAGC
>LBNU01038664.1:177658-196108 GCA_014162995.1 Artemisia annua
ATGATGTTCATTGGCAAAGATGAATTAAGGTAGGCGTCAAAGCTTCTAAATCCAATTTTGCAAGGGAATTGCATGTTAAACAAACTATCTTTTTCAATCTTTGTTCTAGGGTCAACATAATCTAGAAATAGCTCTTTCATCCCCTTCAGGGTCATCTACTACTTCCCCATTCCCAAGGTCTTCGTCGGAATCCGACAAATAGTAAAAAGGGCCATTTTCATGGTCGGTGTCATGCTCAGATTCGTCCATATCAGAATGGTTGTCAAAGTGATAATCAGGTGATAGGTTTGGTTGGTTTTCGTTTTCAACAATAGGGGGCAGGTTGGGTAACTGAAAATTCCTACGGTGGAAAATACGAATAACAGGGATCAAACGATCAATATTACTCATGAAGAAGTATTACGAACAAAGGCACGAAGAAAATAGATAGACTAAAGAAATCATAAAAAAAATAAAATAAAAATCTCACTAGAAAGGATCTAGTAAGTAGACCTAATAAAATAAAAAAAATATTCTACCTAAACAATAACTATTCCCCGTCAGCGGCGCCAAAAACTTGATGGGCGTGGGATTGCGACCACGCAACAGGTTTTACCTCTCAAGGGATCTTGAGAAGCTTGCAATCCCACCAGGCAGTGTACCTGATCGGTGTAGTATAGTGTAGTGGTAAGTACGGGGGATTAATCGTTCTCTCACAGGGAATCGTGTTCGTTAGGATAGAAAAACTACTCTAAAAGGTCTAAAGGTGAAGAAGATTATTTTTGTATTTTTATATTTTATGGAAAGCAAGTAAAATCTCGGGTATTGGAGGAGTGGGCGGAATTAGTTGCTAGTCAACTAACCCAAAAACTACAATTGCAAGAAAAATAAAATAACTAAACTATTGTGGTTGTGAAAACTTATATGGAGACAAATGTGTTTACCTAGACTTCCTTACTCCCTAACTATCTTTTACCGGTTAATTGGTGTATGTATTACTTGCGTGGATGACGGGTGTATTCCTTAACAATTCATAGGGTGGCATACATATCTCCCCAATTCTATGAGCTCTTATCTCCTCCTACAACTATGCGTACACATAATCATAGGGATTGTAAACAGTGGCTCATGCGTTAAATACTACCTTAATAACTTAGTATGCCTTAGTTACATGTTTCTTGAGACGTTCAAGCATGTTACCATATAGGAGTATTGCCAGTTTTCTTAAGCCTGACATTGATGAAACATTCATCCCAAAAAAGTAATAACACACCAATCAACCAATAATTAATAGTTAGGTTTCATTAGATCTAAGAAAACACAAGAAAAATCTAGCCTAGCATGTTAATTAAAAGACAAGCATAAGATATAATTAACCAACACATAGACATATTGATTAATTTAAGTGAGGACTTATCTTTAATTGAACATGAAGGTTTCAAGGGTGAAAAACCCTTGAAATTGCAGCTAAAATCATCTTTAGGGTTTTTCCCAAACTTGTACCAAAAGTTCCACCCTAATGAATGAAAAATAGGAAAATATATATAGATTTTACATTCTGACGGCATCAGGTTATGGGTTCTGACGCCGTCAGCTCGCCGTCATTAGGGTTCTCGGATGGCCTAGATTTACTTCTGACGCCGTCACCCTTTAATTTGCTCTGGGCCGTCAGTCTTTAAGTTAACAGCTGACGGCCTACATTCTCTAACACATGACGCCGTCAGGTGTAAACATCTTGTTTTCTTCATAGGGTGTCTAGTGTAATCAAATTTCACTCCTTTGTCATTGTTGGCTGACGGCGTCAACTTGTGACTCTGACGCCGTCAGGTAGGAAATCCAGCTTCTTTTGAGACTTTGTCGTTTTCTTCACTTTTATGCTCCAAAAACGTCCAAATATGCATGTTTTCCAGAATTCTTCTCAAAAGTACCTAAAATGACAAAATGAATGATTTAGGGCAATATTTGATCACATTTACTCGAATTAGGGCTTAAATGACCCCTTAAAACGGGTACACTTTTTGTCTCATCAACCCTAATTGGGTAAAGATGGTTTTAAAGATAATTAAAGGTTATAGTAATTATAAAATGGGTTTTATATGGTTTTTAAGGCTAATGATTTCATGGGTTCTTCATCATATGTGGTTATATGATGATTATGGGTGTTAAGAAATAAGCTAATGGTTATATACATTGTTATAGTATATTTGTTATAGTAGTTGAATTATATGTTCATGTTCATGATTATTATAGATTAGGATGCTAATAAGGAACATGATGATGATTATGGATGTTTGGTAACTTAGCTTGGAGGCTAAGGTAAGTATCTACGGTTATTATATGTTATATCAAGTAAGATTTGTACTTTGGACATCGAGTAAGGAGCAGCAGTCTTTGATTATCGAATAAGGAACTAGGAACAAGGACTTAGTAAAAGTAATATCGAGTAAGGTTTCTTAGCTATCGACTCAGACTTGGATAGTTTGGACATCGAGTATTGTTCAAATTGGGTTATCGAGTTAAGGACAAAGAAGTTGCATGTCTTATCGAGTAACATATTTAAAATTTACGATTTGGACAATTTCTTATACAGCATAACCAGCAACTCATAAGCCCAACACATATCTTTCTTTCTTAAGCCCACTTGACTTACCAACTCTTTAGTCCAACAAACAATTGTTAATGTGCAGCCCAAGTTCATTTATTATTTCGACTAAGCCCATTTCAAATTTCATCAAAGCCCAATAACAATCACGTATAACAAGTTAGCCCAAAAGAGAATTTCGGATGGTTAGGTACGGTATTCATCAAGTTTAAGAAACATTCGAATTCGGTTTAAATCTTCACCAAACTACATCTATTCGACATCAACAACCTTTTACACCTTAAAAGATCCTACGAACAACTTTTCACGACTTTTCACTCTTGAGTCGAATCAAATGGCAACTCAACAAGATATTCATGCTGCCGATGCTGAAAACCGTCCTCCAATGCTTGAAAAAGGTGGTTATCTTCCATGGACAAGTTGTATGCTTCGTTACATCAAAACCAAGGATGATGGCAAACTTATGATCAAATCCATTGAACAAGGTCCATTTAAGCCAAAACAAGTTCTAGATCCGGGGAATCCAGATACAACACCTCCTACTCAACCATTCTATCGTGACCAAACAGAAGATGATTACACACCTGAAGACTGGAAGCAGATCAAAGCGGATGATATGGCAATGCACCTCATTCAACTTGGTTTACCACGTGAGATTTTTGCTGCAGTCGACAGTTGTGAAACAGCTTATGCTATGTGGGAACGAGTTAGAAGACTATGTCATGGAACAGAAATTGGACAACAAGACGTTGAGAAGAAGCTTCTAACTGAATGGGAGAACTTCAAATCCACAGCAGGTGAACAGATTGAATCATATTACACCAGGTTTTGCACATTGATGAATGAGCTGATTAGAAACAAATTGGAACCGCGACAAATTGTGACAAACATCAAATTCATCAACAATCTACCAGAAGAATGGGGTCGATATGTCACAATTGTCAACCAAACAAAGAATCTTCATCAGGTGGATTATGATCAACTCTATGACTTTTTGAAGCAAAACCAAGCTGAGGCAAATGAAGTTAGGAAGGAAAAGTTGGCAAAGAATCATGATCCTCTAGCACTCATTGCTACAACACCAACACCTCTACCAGTGACTACACCATCATCATCTTCCACTCACAACTACGTGCAACAACCAACACCTCTCTACCAACAATCATTCTACTCACAACAACAACACGATGTTATTCCACAACAACAACCATATCAACAATTCCAAGAACCTGAATTCACTGAAAATGATGAATCCATTGCTGCTATAACTCAAGCTTTTGCTCTTCTGTCTAAGGCATTTCAAGGACGCTATTCTACACCAACTAACAACAACCAACGAATTTCATCGAACACTCGCTACAAGCAGGTTGCTCAACCGAGTTTCAACATGGGCAATCAAGGCCAAATGGTTGGAGTTATGGGGAATCAGCAAGGATATGCTCCTGGATATCAGATGGGTAATCAGTTTGCAGGAAACCAGATGGGTCAGAATACAAGGAATCAGTTGGGTCAGTTTGTTGGGAATCAGCGGGGTCAGAATGTTGGTAATCAGGCTATGGGTAATCAGGTTGGAAATGTTGCAGCTCTGGTTGGTGGGAATTACGGAAATGGTCATCAGGGAAATTTGGTAAAGTGTTTCAACTGTCAGGGTGTCGGTCACATGGCAAGGAACTGTCCTTCTAAGCTGAATAAGAAAGATCCAGAGTTCTTGCAGAAAGCTTTGATGTTGGTTCAGAAGGAGAAAGCAGGATTTCAGTTGAATGCTGAGGAGAATGACTTCATGGCTCTTATGGATGATATGGAAGATCGGGAGGATATCGATGCAAACTGCATATTTATGGCAAATCTTCAGGAGGCTAAGTACGACACAGATTCTGATGCACCTCTGGTTTATGACACCAATGCAGTATCTGAGGTACCATTAAACAATTCTTTCAACAATAATGATATGTTTGATATGTCCCCTCATGAGGAACAGCATTCTGAGACACTAGCAACCACTTATGATACATACCAGGACACGCCGAATAATAGCAATATTGATTCAAAAACTCATGATATGAATCATAATGGAGGCTTTGTTTCACAGCATGCTGAGAATGATGAGGAAACACGTGCTTTATTTGAATCATTGTTGAATAATTGTCGTATTGAGATTGAGAATGTTCAAAAGTTCAATCGCGAGGTTAAGGCCGCGAATGCGAAATTGACCACTGAGCTTGAGAGGTACAAGGAAAACGAAAAAGCTTTTGAATTTCATACAAAACGATTGTCTGAATTAGAAACTGGTTATCAAAATTCCGTTTCAAGGGAAAAACATCTGCAAATAAAGTATGATACACTTGATGTTAATTTTCATAAGAAAATAAAATCCTTAAACGCGGAAATTTCTGATTTGCAAAACCAACTTTCTAAACAAAAAACAGCTTATACCAATCTTGAAAAAGAACGGGATGAGTTGAAAAAAGACTTTGCAACGAAAGAAGATAAGCTTTTAGATGAAATCATTGAGTCACAACATATGGTCAACAAGTTGGAAAATTTGTTGGTAACGACGGGTCATTCGAGTCAAACAATTCATATGATTACAAGTCAAACCGATCCGATCTACCATACAAAACACAAAATGGCTCTTGGTAACAAAACTCCTTGTCATCTCAAGAAAGCTCAGGAAGCTCAGAATAGTTTGTATAATGGAAATGTGCTATATGTTAAACATGATCCTCCTTATGTGCGTGATTATGATGACACAATAAATCTTGCTGAAGAGAGTCAAAATAAAATGAAACAAAAGAATCCAGATTTAAAACCAATTAATTACGATAAATGGAACAAAATTAATGGAATCACTTTTGTCCCTCAAAAACAAACACCAAATGTTTTCAAAACGTCAGTTGTTAAGAAAATGTTTTCTAAACCACAAGTTGTCTCTAAAAATCTTTCAAAACTGGAACAAATGTCGTCAGACAATCCTTTTAACACAAGTGAAACTAGAGACATTCTTGATGATGTGAAAAATAGAATTAAAGTTCTTCAACAGATTGTTGAGTCAACAACCACAATCAGTATTAACAATTGGCATTCGAGTTTTCATAAAGAGCATAAAAAGGTGTTTGAAACAGAAATTACAATCCCACTGTCTAACATCAGTGCGAGAGTAATTCATCTTGAAAATGCTTTGTTAAAAGAAACAACCGACTTTGTCAAGGACCACAAATCCCTGGTAAAGGAAGCTAATGAAACTTGTGAAAACATGAAAGTTTTGGAATGATTAAATGACTCTCTCTTCGAAGTTGTTATGTCTACTGATATTATGTCCATTATCTTACAAACATATTCTGTTGAAGATGATGAAAGACTCCGAGCTGAGACCTCCGCAATTGTTTCAAAATATGAAAATGCTCTTATTAAACTTGAAAAAGAAAATGTGTCATATTTTAAACAACTTGATCGGAAAAACGAGGAATGCAAGTATGACAAACTGTCGTATGAGCGTGCCTTCAAGAACATGAAAGAGCAAAATGATCTTTTGAGGGCTCAGCTAGAAAGTCAAAAAGGAAAGGGTGTGGATACTAAGTTTGCAAAACCATCGACTTCGGACAAAGAAAATATTTCTAAACCGGTTGTTAAACCAAAAATGTCAATTTCACGGTTTGCTCCAAAAGTCGATGAGAAAAAGGATTTGACAAAACCAGTCACTCCACAACCATTGCCCTAGAATAATGAAAAAGAAAAGATTGTTGAAAAAGGAAAAGCAGTTGTCGAAACACCAAAAGTTATAGCACCTGATCTTTTTAGGATTAGTCCCACTATTGCGTTTGCCTCAACATCTAGGACAAATGCACAATGCATAAAGGATAATTCTAAAGAATCTAGGGATACTAAACATGACAACAAAATAAATTCTAATGAGTGTGCCTTACCTTCTACAGGATTAGCAAGCACCTCTAGGAGCAGCAGACTACAGCCTAGGAGCAATACAAGGAACAATAGAGTCTCGCCTGTCCCTAAGAGTAGTAGCAAGAATAAAGTTGAAGAAGTAGAAGAACACCCTAGGAATTTATCGCTTTGTAATAAGAGACATATTTCATCTGAATGTAATGTCGAAAGTACTATTTCTAATGCATGTAATGACTCTGTGTGCTTAATATGCAAGAAATGTTTAATTAATGATGTTCATGATGATTGTGTTTCTGAGAATGTGAATGTTTTGCTTGCTAAGAAGAATGCTTCAAATAGATCTAGTGCAAAATCTAGATATGTGGCTAAACTAATTAAAACAATTAGGAACACCACTAATATTTACACGCCTAGGAACTATCTTAAGTATTGTGTTTGGATACCAACGGGTAGAGAATTCACACTCCAGGATGGAAAACTACAAGTAGTTCAAACTAAACAAGTAGCACCCGTCTATGAATGTGATTTGGATTGTACCTCTAACCCCATGGAACCTAATTCAGAACGGTTTCCAAATACAAACTTTTCTGTTATTGGCAGGTTATCGAAATTTGTCTTATTTCGTCGACTCGGGTTGCTCCAAGCACATGACCGGGAACTTAAAGCTGCTGATCAATTTTATTTGGAAATTTATGGGTACTGTACGCTTTGGTAATGATCATGTAGCAGCTATTCAAGGTTATGGAGATCTTCAGTTTGGGAATTACTTAATCACTCGAGTTTACTACGTCGAAGGATTGGGACATAATTTGTTTTCAGTTGGTCAGTTTTGTGATGCAGATTTAGAGGTCTCCTTTAGGAGAAATAAGGTTTTTGTTAGAAATTTGATTGGAGATGATCTCTTAACTGGAAATCATGGCACTAACCTTTATGCTATCGACATCAATACAATGGCCTCTACATCACCAATTTGTCTAATGAAAAGAGCATCTGACACAAAGTCTTGGTTATGGCATCGACGTTTATCTCACCTCAATTTCAACACCATCAACAAATTAGCCAAAGACAGCATCGTCAACGGACTTCCTAAGTTCAAATACACCAAGGATCACTTATGTCCATCATGTGAACAAGGAAAAAGCAAACGAGCATCATATAAACCCAAAACCGTACCTAGTTCGGAAGCAAGGTTACATCTGTTGCACATGGACTTATGTGGCCCAATGAGAGTTGAAAGCATAAATGGAAAGAAGTATATTCTTGTCATTGTTGATGATTATTCAAGATATACTTGGGTAAAGTTTTTGAGATCAAAAGATGAAGCACCTGGCAACATCATCACCTTTCTAAAGCGCATTCAAGTTCTACTTCAAGCTCCAGTAAGGATTGTAAGAACAGATAACGCCACAGAATTCACCAATCAGGAGTTAAGAACGTATTTTGAAGATGTTGGAATCACACATCAAACATCAGTTGTTAGAACTCCACAACAGAATGGGGTAGTTGAAAGAAGAAATAGAACTCTTGTGGAAGCTGCTCGCACGATGCTAATTTATTCTAGTGCACCACTATTCTTATGGGCTGATGCTGTAGCCACTGCTTGTTTCACTCAAAACCGATCCCTAATCCATCCAAGATTCAATAAAACACCATATGAGCTAGTGAACAATCGGAAACCGGATATCTCTTATCTTCACGTTTTTGGCGCTTTGTGCTATCCGACGAACGACAGAGAAGATCTAGGAAAGTTGAAAGCTAAGGGTGATATTGGAATCTTCATTGGTTATTCAGAAAACTCGAGGGCATTCAGGGTGTATAATAGAAGAACAAAAAGGATAATGGAGACGATGAATGTAAAGTTTGACGAGATTTCACAAATGGCTTCTGAGAGACTCGCTCTAGAACCCGCGCTTAGCCCGATGGCTTCTAATCAAACCAGATTAGGACTCGCACCAAACAGACAGACTTCTGGACACATTAGTTCAGGACTCGTACCTAAAGGAGCTCAGTCAACAACACCCGATAAACCTACAGAACAAGAACTGGAAAACTTCTTCGAGTTAATGTTTGATGAATACTATGGTGGAACTTCGACAAATGCATCTCAACATCATTCCGCTGCACCCGCTCAAAATCATCAACCACCACCACCACCAAAAACACAAGATGCATCTACTACAATTGAAACTGAAGCACCAACTCCCTCAACATCATCAACATCTACTCCAGCAACTCCGGTTATTGAAATTGTTCTACCAAGAGTTGATGAGCAAAATCAAAACACACATTTTCAAGAACCAACAAATAATTCAAACAATGCTGTGTTAGAAGAAGAAGTGTTTGAAAACCCGTTTACAACAGACTCTGCTGAATCATCTTCACGGTTACAAGAACCATCTAACACGCATCTGTTAAACCCAAGGTACCCTTCTACACTCCAATGGACTAAAGACCATCCTATTGAACAAGTTATTGGTGAACCTTCAAGGCCAGTTCAGACGATGAGACAACTTGCCACAGATCTCGAATTGTGTATCTACATTTGTTCATTAAGTCTCAAAGAACCAAAGAACATTCGGGAAGCAATGGTAGAAAACCCATGGATAGAAGCTATGCATGAGGAATTTCTTCAATACCAGTTACATGATAGTTGGGAACTTGTCCCACAACCACTTGAAAAACGTATTCTTGATCTCAAGTGGTTATGGAAGAACAAAATGGATGAGGAAATGACTGTAATTCGTAACAAAGCTCGTCTCGTGACTAAAGGATATCTGCAAGAAGAAGGGATAGACTTCGAGGAATCATTCGCGCCCGTAGCTAGATTGGAAGCAGTCCGGATTTTCTTAGCTTATGCAGCACACAAAAACATCGCAGTCTATCAGATGGACATTAAGACAGCTTTCTTGAATGGAACTCTGAAAGAAGAAGTGTATGTGAGTCAGCCAGAGGGATTCATCGACAAAGATCATCCAGATTACGTCTACAAGCTTAAGAAAGCCATCTATGGTTTAAAACAGGCTCCAAGGGCGTGGTATGACGAACTATCATCTTTCTTGCTCAAAACAATTTCACAAAAGGAACGGTTGATGACACATTGTTTACCAAAAAATACAAAGATGATATTTTGATCGTTCAAATTTATGTGGACGACATCATTTTTGGATCAACCAATCCTAACCATTCAAAACATTTTGAAAATCTCATGAAAAGCAAATTTGAAATGTCCATGATGGGTGAACTAAAATTCTTTCTTGGTTTGCAAATACATCAATCCCCTCGTGGTATTTTTATAAATCAAGCTAAATATACAATTGAGATTTTGAAAAAACATGGAATGGAAGATTGTGATTCTGTTGGTACACCAATGGTCACTTCACCAAAAATAGGTGCTGATTTGTTTGGGAAACCCATCGATCCGAAGAAATATCGGAGTATGATTGGTTCGCTCATGTACCTAACTGCTAGCCGACCAGATATTCAATTTGCTGTTTGCTTATTAGCACGGTTTCAGGCAAAGCCTACCGAACTTCACCTCAAAGAGGTTAAACGGATCTTTCGGTATCTTCGAAGAACCATTAACATGGGACTTTGGTATCCGAAGGATTTGGGGTTTCAACTAACCGCATTTTCAGATGCCGACCATGCAGGTGATCAAGTTACAGCAAAAAGTACATCAGGTGGAGCACAATTTTTGGGTGAAAAGCTAGTAAGTTGGTCGTCAAAGAAACAGGATTGTACTGCAGTGTCCACCGCGGAAGCCGAGTATGTGTCTCTATCTGCGTGTTGTGCCCAAGTTCTTTGGATGCGGACACAGCTCACAGATTATGGCTTTCATTTCGATCGCATACCTATGTATTGTGACTCAAAAAGTGCCATAGCCATCTCGTGCAACCCCGTTCATCATTCTAAGACGAAGCATATTAGAGTCCGCTACCACTTCATCAAAGAGCACGTAGAAGAGGGTACTGTTGAATTACATTTCGTTAAGACTGATTACCAACTCGCCGATCTATTTACTAAAGCCCTTCCAAAAGATAGGTTTGACGAATTAGTTCGACGAATTGGCATGCGAAGCCTAACCCCTGAGGAGTTAGAACGTCTTATCGACTCTTCTTGAAAAATATTTTTCAAAATCGCTTCGCTGTAAATATTTTTGAAAAAACAAAATACAAAATATGAAAGACCATTAAAAACAAAATAAAAAATAGAAAAATTAAAAAATCCAAAAACAATATAAAATAAAAAATCCAAAAATATTCTTCTCACGACATGTCTCTCGTATAATCGATATTATGTACGTTTCTAGAAATGTCATTCAACAATGACACAGATATGTACATATGCTTGAGCGGGAGTTCATTTAAATGTTTTCTAAAACATGTCGTTTCTCAAATTTCTTCACGATGGCTTTCGTATACTTCAGCATGAAACCCGGACCCGAATGATGACTTTTGATTATTTCAGATCAGAACTCGAACGTTCATAACCGAAATCTTTTTCAAAAAGTTCGAGTATAAACAAACGAAAAGTTTTCAAGCAAAAACTCGTTTCAAAATGACTTGTGTACATTTCAGTACATAACTCAAATTTCAAAGAAACTCCCTCTAAACCCTTAAAATTGATTTTAAACTATATGTTTAAACAATATGCTTTCTTTAAGGGGGAGTATAAACTTTAAAAGAAAAAATATTCCGATTTCATGCGAAAACAAATCCGTCTATCTCTCGAAAAGTTCTTTCTATTAATCAGTTGATATCAAAAATATCACAATATGCTATTTTTGAGGGGGAGAAGACGTGATTAAATGTGATCAAAATGTGACTAAAATGATTGTGATCAATAAGATTGTTAATTCTGGCTAAATCTCATTGGAGCTAGACTCAGAATTGACCCAAGAATTGACGAAATAAAATGTTAGTAATCGAAAAGACTTATCCTCGACGGGTAATAACTTCAAGTTAGTTATTAGAGCTAGTTGTCACCTAAAAGATGATAATGTATCTCTTTAACTAGCGACGTAAACGTGTCTCGAAAAGGATTTGTCTAAGTAGAATGTACCAATTCGAGAAACTTTCTTTGGACTTGACCAGGCCGGGTAATAATTTCAAGCTAGTCTAACTAGTGATGTAAACATGTCTCGAATCGGTCTTGTTCACTTAAAGTCGATCAATTCAAAAAGTGCCAACTCTATCCAACATGTGCAAATTTATCATAAAAACTTATGAGCACATGTGAAGGGGGAGTATTTCAATGAAATCAAAAACTCTCAAAGTGTTAACAAAAATGTTTCATTATCATAAACACTTTGAGAAGATTTTCAAATATTTGGTTCGATGGCAACAATAGGATAGTCATGGAGATATAAGGTGACTAAGGTTAGGAAAAACCGTCCTATGATCCGCCAGAGCCGGAGGGATCTGCCCAAGGACAATTCCAATAGATTAGAATTAGAAGTCCTTAGGTATGATTTGAAAAAAGGAGTAAAGTATGAAAGGAGAAAGAAGGGGTTGAAGAATTAAAAAGAAAAGTAATGAAAAGGGTGAAAAGAAATAGCTCTCCATATGTTCAACCTTAGGGCAGACACCGGGTTCAATTCATATGCTACTGGTTGTTACTAAGGTGACACCAGTATTGAAGACAAGACGTCATGGACCCAGTGACGCACTGCACTTAACCTTCTAGCCACTCGGGTATCTCTCAAAAGGTACTTGTTTCATTCTCACGGAGAACCTTGCATAACCTATCGACCTGTCTCTTAGAGATGGTTGATATTGAAATAGGAGGCCCTCTGCTCCATGCCTCCGCATAGGAAACCAAATGTGCACTTATTGAGTCTAGAGCGCCGAGATTCATCAAAAGATCTCATAGGAACATACAATACTTCTACACTGGTTGTTTATCATTAAGGACGCCAGATGTAATTTTTAAGAGTCCTACACAGATCTTAGCAATCTGCCAGAACATTTATGAGAGGATTCACACTTGTGATTTTCAATGATTGAATGGAAATTCCTGCCAGGGTCAACATCAAACAGCCCTGACAGCAGGTCACTTCGGCAATTCTTTATGGGTTACGCTTAGTGTTTGCGGTGATTCATAACGGTCTACAGTTATGGGATGATCTCCAGCAACTCACCTAATCGTGGGTGTACTTCGGTATGTCCGTGTAAGCTCTTTCGGGAGTATCCGATTAGGAACGGCCATGGTAAGCATTAGAAGGAGTCTTCACACTATGCTGTTGACGAATTCTAATTTCGAACCTGTAAGTACCGGTTGTTTATTACTAACGGTTTTATGCAGCTATCATCACCTCATTACTATCATCATCACCACATCACTAGTTTCCACATGCTCATACATACATCTCAAAGTCAAAGGAAAGTTCTCACAAAGATCAAAGGATTGCAACAGTCAAAGAAAGATTCTACGCCAAAAAGAAGAATCTACAAAGTAAAGTGACAAAGATCAAAGTAAAAGAACGGGAACAACAAATGTATGTATGACAAAGACTAAAGACGTATGAGCATGTTGGAAAGGCGCATAACCATCAAAGAAGTGACGAAAGGCTAATCATAGACAAAGAAGTGACGAAAGGGAGATTACATCATTTGATCACATCAACAACAATGAACGAAGAACGATGAACAAATAACTATGACTAATGATTCTTAAAGACGTCCAAGAAATGTATGTTAAAGTTAAAGACAAAGAAGATGACGTCGCGCAACCTTCAATGACCAACACTTAGGGGGAGATTGTTAGCAATGTATTTTTATTATAAAAAGTGTCGGTCATTAATATGTTGTAATAGGTCGCGTTAGATAGTTATTTCAAGTTATTTGTTCATGTATTCAAGTTATTAGAAAGTCTAAGGGCCAAATATGTATAAGCTCAAAGTATGTGATTCCCTAGACTCCTAGCACTATATATACTCATGTATACCTCATGTTTGAGGTTGGTTGGTTCACTAGTAATATCATGTTCTTATTTTACACACACTAGTTGTCCTTCCCACTCTCTCTTTCTACTCTCTTTCTCTCTCTAGAATAACGCAAGATTCATAAGTAATTAAGGTTGTTCTACGGTCCTACATGTTAATATGAACTTTGCATATTATGTGATATTGAATGAAGGTTCTAGGAATGGTTATAGTTGCTTAGGAATATTTGGATTAAGGAGACTTGATTAGTGGAATGGTTAAGTGTTAGCTATGGATTAGAAGGACCAAGGTATGTTCTTATGATTCTATGTGCTATATGTGTGTTATAGTATTGTGTTATAGATGTTAATGCATCGTTAATGTTCATATTGCATATGTGTGGATTAAATATTATCATGTATTAACCTAGCTACTTACTAAGTGTTATCGCTTACCGTTATAGCTAACAAAGTTTTGTAGGTTTTCGTGGAGATGCTATGGTAAGTACATGGACTAAGGCTTAAGGTTTGGAAGTGTGCAGTGGAAGAGTGTTGGATTATGTTAGAGCTTAGTATTAGATACCGAGCTTGAATCAAGGTTGGATCCCCTGATGTGTTGTGAGTCATTTTTTAAAGATAAAGTCAAGTGTCAAAGTTTATGTTATGTTTTTATAGTCATTTGAGTCTTAATGGTATGTTATAGAATGGTTTTAAAGTATTATAATTGTCAATCGTGGTTATAGTAAAGTGGTTAAAGTGTATATGTATATTTAAAAAAGTGTTTGGATTAGTGTCTATTCGTACACATTTTGGAGTCAAACAGGCCATTTGCTGTGTATTATAGTTTGTTATTGTTTTGAATGTTAGATAAGTGTTTTGGTACAAGTTATAGTGTTGTATTAAGGTCAAAATGAATTGTGGGTGAGTGTTGAGTTTATGCAGGTTTTCTGCAAATGTTTCTGTTACAGATGGGTAGATATGGCGTATCTCATTTTGGAGATATGACATATCAGTTTCAGAGGTGATACGGCGTATCTCTTTTTGGGGATATGGCGTATCACTTTTGGGGATATGACGTATCGGTTCAGCAGTTAAGATTTGGTAATTTTCTCAATGTTGTACAAAGCAAACCGTAAGTCTTTGGTGGTCGTGCCACCTATCGTTTTAAAGGTAATTGAGTTTAGTATCTTTTAAAAGCATTTCTAAAGGATAATTTGTAATAGAATCTTGTCGTTTTATAAAAGTGTAACAGAGAGTCTATTATAGTCAAAGCGTTCCTGCGTAAAAAGTTTTAAATTTCGGTCAAATCAGGCACAGGGCGTAACAGATGGAGTCAGTGAGTTAATGACAATAACACACTGATTTCCTGATCATATCTCTGAAGAAACAAACATGAATTATTTGTTGGAAAATTAACCCACTGAGAATTAAAAACTAAAAGTACTTTTTTTCTTTTTAGTCAAACAAGGACAAAAGTGGTTGATAAGGAACATAGGGAAGACAAAGCTACATTGGAAAGATAAATACAAAAGCATGTGCAAGAAAGTCAAACAAAGTACAAAAGTAAATAGTCAAAATATCTACGGAGTATTTACTTTTGTACTTTAGTACTTTATTGGTATATTTTATTAAAGCTTCCCTTGGAAGCTTTACTTTCGTAGTTTTATACATGCAAGTGTTTGTAATAGAGATAGGTAGGGTCTTATACACAAATGTAAATAAAATATAAATGTATACTTGATAGGATCCTCCTCTCCTAGGAACAACAAAGAAAAGCTAGCTTGCTCTTGTTGTTTGATTTTAGAGAGTTTACATTGTCATTCAATCCCAAGTGTTTGTTCCGCAAACATGAAAGTGTAAACACTTGGGTATAATTCTTTGATTCATATCAATAAAGAATTAAACGTAGGAAAGGTACAATGGGTGTTACTAATAGTCAGTGTGTCTTGAGCAAAATTATTCTTATTTATTTTATCATTTATTCATGGTTTGCTCACAAATAGGGGGACCCAAAATATACCTGTTGTTACGGTTCCGAAAAAGATGTACTTATTATTTAAAAGAGAAACAATAAATACTTTTAATATAAAATGTATAAGGATAAGAACCATCTTTTATTTCTTTTCAACCACCTCATCGGAGATGCCTTAAATTCCTAACAACCAAAATTTCTCAAAATTTAAATCACCCATTAGCTACCGTCCAATTTATACTCCCAACAAACCAACGGCCACAGATGACGATCCGCATGAACCAAATCCCACCAATCACATAACATCTATATAAACACATCACTCACAATTTATTTCCATCATCTTCGCACATTAATAACACCTTCAAAAACACCAGGCAACAAAAAAGAAACCAATGCTTAGCAGTAGAAAAAGCCCCAAAACCCAAAGCTGAAAAGAAGCTAACTAAGAAGCAATTTGTACGCGATCTCAAAAGACGCAGACAAGAAAAAGAAGAAACACAAGAAATCAGTGGAAACATACAGGATCTACATTTTCAAAGTTCTGCCGACACCATCACTTCATAACCGGCTGAAAACACCCCATAACCGCCAATAGTAACCCAAAACAAATATGGATGTACTTTTTACTTTTTGTAAAATTATCATAGTTTAGTTGAAATTAGATATACATGTGGTTACCATTCCAAAAAGATGTATTTATTGTTTAAAATGATGATTGTATGCATATATTAGAGTTATGATAACAATGTGGTAAGGTATCTGCGTGTTGGCTAAATTCGAGCTTGACTTGATGATGCGAATGATGTGTCGTTGCGGTTTAGCAGTATTAATGCCTACTCAAGTTTTAAATTTATATTTAGCCGACTTATCAATAACACACACACTTAACGAGCAGTGTACCCGGTCAGTTTGTATATAATGGTAAGTAGAATGTCGATCACTAAGAGTGGAACGTATTATCTAGTTATCCTACTCAGTATTTTAATAACCTAAGTTAGTTTTACAGCCTAATCTAACGAAAGGAGGGTTCAGCCCGAGAGACTGGCATAGATTGGTTATATTAAACAGTAAATTAAACTAATGAGCACGAATCAGCGAATAGCATACACGTACACAGATAGATAATTAGAGACTGTAAGAAGACCTGTCCTGATAATTTAGTAGCTTGTCACTAGTTTTATTGCTAGTTTTATATGAAGTGTATATTAATTAAACCTATCTCGTTGGTTTCATTATATCAGCGAGTAAACCCTTAATGATTACTTATGACTATCCTATTTATCCAAAGACGTCAGATTAAATAGGCGAGGAAGGGGTATGGCAGCCCAAGCAATACTCAGCTAGACACAAAGGTTATCAAAGCACTAATATAAATTCACCTATGACATCAAACATATAAACTTTAATTGATGGGAAAGCAATTTTAAGGCGGGCATACGATTTTCCGTAGTCACATACTACCGGCCATCAATCCTGATGAATTAAAGCTTACTATTACAATAAAACAAAATTACTTAATGAATTAAATACATGCAGGACCTTCTTACAGCTCTAGTATCTTCGTTTAGGGTGTGTCTTGTGTTGCTTGTTCGTCTGAATTCGGCTCCTTAGGGTTATGTTGCACCCAAAATTCGTCTAGGTCTTGGGGTATTTATAGTTTCTGTCTGAGGGTTCGATGCGGCGCATTGAGTAAGTAGATGCGGCGCATTGACTTAACTTCGCATGGGGTCTAAGATTATTATATTCTGGAATATTCGTACACCGCCATAGATGCGGCGTATCTTGATCCTTGTATGCGGCGCATGTCCTTCAGTTGTCTTGGATTTTTTCTGGTGAAGTCTTGATAGTGATACGCCGTATGTCAAATGTATAATGCGGCGTATCTGGAGTAGAACGAGCTTGATCTTCTTATTTGACCAAAGTTTCATATGCGGCGCATGACAGATTCACATGCGGCACATTCTTCAAAGTCAGGCAATGGTCTTCGAATTCATCTAAGTATGATATTGCGGCGTATCTGTTGAGTGAGATACGGCGCATCTTCTGGATTTCAGTAGACTTTTGACATCTCGCTTGTTTTGCTCCATAATTAGTCCAAAATCGCCAAGTTTCACCTATTACTTGTTTTTACCTGAGAATTACTAAAGTAAACATTAAAGTACCGATTCTCATAAATAATATAATAAAACAAGTTAAATAAATAGGATAAATGATGGTAATAAAATGTACTTATTTGAGTTTATCAAATATCCCCCCACTTGAACTTTACTTGTCCCCAAGTAAACCTTAGATTTAATCTTATGAAAATGTATCCTAAAAGGTATTAGGATTTATTTTTAATAATTAAGCACGTATTCGTTTCATCATAATCACACAACCAAACACTTAACGAAGTAGAAACAAAATAATTTTTTCAATATAAAAACAATTCTAAATCGTTTAGTTGCTCGGTTGTGATGAATATTCTATCATAAGCTTGACAAGTATACGCATCTCCACCACTAAAGCCAAGGAGTAACAAGTCTAAATCGGTAAAAAAAAGGTTTTGAGGCTTAAGGGTTGAACCTAGCTTCGTTCAAACATCTCCTGTATAAACTTAGTAGATCGCTAGCGCGAGTCCTCGACGCTTCAACTAACGGATGGTCACTAGTGCACTTCTTAGATCGCTAGCGCGTTATTTGCATAACCGATGGTCACCAAGTCACACACTAGATCGCTAGCGCGCTAGTCAATTAATCTAATACTCGGATGGTCACTACCTTATTCATACATTCAATATTCTTACTTAGCCATCATCATATTCGGATGCTCGAAAGCTAACGACGAATATAACAATACGGTTGGGTAGGGATAACATTTAGGATATAAATTGGTGTAAAATGAAAAATAAACAAAACAAATAAATTAAAATCCTAAGTGTGGTTAATTACTTTCCCAACCATCCCATGAATAAGACTCATATCATTGAATAACTCACGCTTTTGACTCATGTAACTCATGCTTTAGGTAGACACGAATTATACTCAATAAAATCTTAAACAAATAATAATCCTTAGTTGGCGTTCCCATAACG